>JAKWJA010002062.1:0-106639 GCA_027704765.1 Solanum habrochaites
GCCGGAGGACGTCTAGCGTGGCATGTCGTCATTTTCTCTAAGACAAAACCACGATCGGACTACGTCGGCCGGGCATGCCACCATCGCCCTTGGGAAGCACACAGGTTCAACACATTTGCGTGGCATCCCCTCCTCGCCCTTCGAAGAATACTATCGAACACGTGGGGCTGGCATGTTATCAATCGCATCGCCCTTGGACGCACACATGATTGGACCACGTATGTCCTGGCAGGCCCGATGGCCCGTGGGCTGGACACACACGGTCGGATGACGTCTATCATGGAATGCCCATTTTTCCCTTGGACAACACAACGATCGAACTAAGTTTGGGGCCATGACATGCCATTATTGCTCATGGTAAGCACACACTACGATCAGTGACTCCATCGGGCGTGCACGTCCTCGTTTCCCCTTGGCTAGCACACAGGGGGGCCAGTTGTATACGTCGGTCGTGGTCATCTATCATCAACCCTTTATTCGAATAAACGGTTGTCGACTTAGGCGTGGAATGTTTATAATCACCCTTGGACTATTAACATGGTAAGGGAACGATGATTAGCGTAGAATGCTATATCGCCGTTGGGTTGCACAAACTGTCGAACGACATTTTGCATTAAATGCCATCATTTTTTAAGGCAACTTTGGCAAAGCACACACTGTCGGCACCACGTTGACGTGGCTGCAATTATCGCGCCTTGGACGGCACACACTGACAGATGACGTTGAAGCATTGCATGTCCTTATCGAATCTCCCTTGTGCAGTACACACCGTCGGACGATGTCGGCCGTGGCAATGCTATCATCCCACCCTGGAATGCACACCATCGATAGACATATCCGGCATGGTTATGCCATCA
This sequence comes from Solanum habrochaites, assembly GCA_027704765.1. Taxonomy (NCBI): domain Eukaryota; kingdom Viridiplantae; phylum Streptophyta; class Magnoliopsida; order Solanales; family Solanaceae; genus Solanum; species Solanum habrochaites. The sequence goes on from JAKWJA010002062.1 coordinate 858, forward strand.
TGCCCTAGGACAGCAAACCAAGCGATTGAACACGTCGGGCGTGGCATGCCCTCATGGCGCCCTTGGGCAGCACCACGGCCGGATGACGTCAAGCGTGATATCCATCCTCATGATTAGGCACACACGCGGTCCCATACAATGTTGGGCATGACCGTGACATTTTTGTTCTTGGACAACACCCCGGTGGGACATTATTAGGGGCGTGGGCCTCCATCATACTCCCTTGTAAAGAATACACTGTGCGCAGACGTCCGTGCGTGGCATGCCATCATCGCCATGGACAACATACTGGTCGAAAACTATGTTGTGGCGTACATTCCATCATCGCCCTTGGACAAGCATAACGATAATGACTAAACGTCGGCATGGCATCATGATAGACCTTGGAATGAACGCACGAATGGATGATGTCGGCGTGGCATAGCCATCATTTGGCAATTTGACAAGCATCCAAAAGGGTCCGAACGACTCAGGAGTGGCATGCCAATCATCTTCCCTTGGACAACATACAACGTTCCGATCGATTTGGAGGCTTGCCACCCATCATCTCCTTTGGTTGGACAGCATACAGGATAGACAAACGTCTGTGTGGGCATGTTATCATCAGTGTTTGGCCAGCATCCCAAAACGTATCGGATGACATCGTACGTGGCACGCTCACGTGGCCCTTGTTAGCACAATGGGTCAGATAACGTCGAGTGTGGCATGCATCATCGCCCTGGGGAAACATCACACCCAATTGGACTATTTTAGGCGTGACATGCAATCATCGCCCTTAGTCAACACATGCTGTCATAAAATGTCAGGCGTGGCCTTCCTTGGTCGCCCTTGGAAAGCATACACATTGGACGACGTTGGGTGTTCATGTTTTCATCACCCTTGACAACCCCACGATAGGACAACAATCGGGCGTGGCCTGCCCGCATGGTGCTTTTGCAGCCACACGTCGGATGAAGTGGGGAGCGTGGGCCACTTTAGTGCCTAGGGGCACCAACACTTGGTCGGACGCTGGTCCCCATAAAGTTCCATTTTGCCTTTGGAATGCAACCATGGTGGGAAGGGACGTCTTGCGGGGTATTCCATCATTGCCCTTGGATATAATACCGGTCGCAGCGACGTCGTGCAATGCAATGCCATCAATCGTCCTTGACGGCATTCATCATCACGGTCCAGACTACTCGGGCGTGGCATGACATCATCGCACTTTGATAGCCTGCACGGACGTCTCTACGTCAGGCCGTGGCATTTCATCATCGCCAGTTGGAATAAACCAGATCAATGATGTCGGGCTTTGTCATACCATCATCGCATTTGGCACGTACCAGGGGTTCCGACGATGTCATGCGTTGCATGCCATCATCTCCCTTGAACATCATACACGTTCGAAAACGTTGGGTGTCCCATGCCATCAATCGCCCTTGGAAAAATAAACGTCGACTACGTCGGGTGTGGAATATACTCATCGCCCTTGACACACACGACGATTGGAACCATGTTCCGGGCGGGGCATGCCCGCATGTTCATCATCGCCTTCTGCAGCAACACACTGCTTTCTAACGACGTTGAGCGTGACATGCTATCTTCACCCTTGGAGAGCACTAGACGGTGGGATGACCCTCGGCGGTATCATGCCAATCTCCCTTGGACAACATAGCTGGGGACTACGTCAGGCGTTGCATACACCAGTTCCCTTAGACTTGGCACACCCTAATGGACGAAACGTCGGTGTCCGCATGCCGCACGAATCTGGCAGCACACACGGTACAAATGACATCGGGCGTGGCATTCCATCATCACGGGGGAGCACATGCACCGTACGACCTTCGTTCGTGACTGCCGATCATCGGCCCTATGATAGAGAAACACAAAAAATCGTCGGATGTCCTTGGGCATGGCATGCCTTCATCGCCCTTGGACACTCATAAACTAATGCACTACGTCGCGTGGAGCAATAATGTCCTCGCCATCACAGTCACGTTCGTACAACGTCAGCGTGGCAGGCCATCACTCGCCCTTGGACATCATATATACGATCGTACAATTGTCGGCCGTGAATACCATCCATCAAACCCTTGTACAACCACACGTATGGACAACATCGGGCGTGGGCAATGTTATCATCGCCCCTTGGAACTACACACATGATTGGACGATGTTGGCGTTGGCAAATGATCTCATCTCGCCCTTGTGAAGCACACTCGGTCGGACAATGCATGGCCGTTAAATGCATTATTTCCCCTTTGACAGCGCCACACACGGTCGAACCACATCAACGTGTCCATACCATCATCAGCATTTGAATGCACACACGACACAACAACAAACGAACTTCGGGCGTGGCATTCCATCAATTTCCTTAGGCACACACAACGTATACGTCATCCATGGCAATGCCATCATCGCCCCCTTGATTGGCACTATGAGTGGAACGACATCGGGCGTGGATTACATCATCGCCTTTCAGTTTTACATTTATATTATTTCTATATAAATAAAAAATAATATTTTTTTTAAAAAAACAAAACCAAATTAAGGATATACAACGTAATCCAAAACACTATGCAGAATAAAAATAATAGTGGCATACGGAATTTGAGCCCAATGTTTCGATCAGTTGTAAGTTCACCCTAATTCAAACAGATTGAAAACTCAAAAAAAGTGTTGTAAAATTTGTGACATTTTTAAAAAACGACATACCTTTTGACTTGGATTTCCGATTGATGCGATTTTTTTCTCTATTTTGTTATTTTTCTATATCTATAACACGCGCAAATCGTCATTGGGAACGAGCCAATTTTCCAAAAACCATCTTATACTCAGTCGATTTTGAATTTCCCCCAATTTTGAAGAAAATTTAATTCTTATTGCTACTACGAATCTTGAGTAAATAACATAGATTTTTTATTTCAAAATACCTTTGTAACACATTTAGGATATAAATTTTAATTTTGATAATCCAATTTTTATTACAAAAAGATTTTTCAATCCCGTTCAATTTACCTTTCTCCCTAATTTTGGTGGCACACATTGGTCGACGACCTTGAGCGTGCATGAAATCTTCGCGCTTTGACAGCACCCGACGATCACACTAGTTAGGCTTGGCATGCAAACCATAACTTGGGATGCACAAACCATTGGGGAAGATGTCGTCCATGGCAATGCCTCTTCGCGTCTACGATGCCCACAGGAGGAGGGATCTCCAATCGGCATATCTCATCACCCTTTAGAAGCAGACACGATCAACGACGTCGGGCGTGGCTGTTTTATCATCCCCCTGTGACAGCACACCGACGATCGGAACGACGTCCGGGCGTGGTCAGGCCGCATGGACCTTGGGAGTCACACACATTCGGATGACTTCGGGCTGGCTGCCATCATTCCGCCATAAGGAAGCCACGTGGTCATAAGATGTAGGGCATGACATCCATAATACCTCTATTGGGCAACCATACGGTCGGACACACTCAGGCGCGGAAATTTTCGTCATCGCCTAGTGCAAACAAAAACGTCTGACTACGTCGGGCGTTGGCATGACATCATGACCTTGAGCCAACATAGACGGTCGACGATGATACATGGCCAGGACATCATCGCCCTTTGAGCATACAAAGACATGGATGACGTTAGTCCCGGGGCATGCATCATCGCCGTGAACAGTCAACATGGGGTCGGACGATGGTCTGGCGTGGGCGTGTTATCAATCTCATTTGGAGTGAACATACTGTAGATCGAATTTGGGTGTGGATGACGTTGGTCGTTACAATTCTCATTATTCCCTTTGAAAGTACACAAACTGTCCACCGCCTCGCGTGGAATGCCATCCATCTATCTCCTTTTGGACTGCATACAACGAACAGACACGTCAGGCTTTGCATGACAACATCACCCTTGTGTACACAGGTCGATAGAATTTTGGGAGTTAGATGTCCTTAGCGCCCTTGGACAACACACAACTGTCGTCAATGTTAGGCGTTATATTAACATGTTCCTTGGGCGCAGAGACTGTCGTATGATGTTGATTTGTGGCATGCCATAATCGACCTGTACTTACTCCGGTGCGCATAACAGTAGGATTGACATCGGCGTGACATGACCATAATGGCCCTTGTGCAGCACACACATTCATACGACATCGGGTGTTAACATGCCATCATCTCACTAGGGAAGCAAAACCAACGGTCTGATGACGTTTTGCATGTGGATGCCCATTCTCCCTTAGAACGACACACTACCGGTCGGGACCAACTCATCATACACGTAATCATATCCCTCTTGACATCCACGCCCTGGAACTACGTATGGCGTGGGCCTGCATCCATCGCCTGGTCATGACCCATTGTCCGTACGACGTAGACGTGGCATGCAATCATAATCCTTGGAAAGCCTAACATCTGGACGCGTCGGGCATGGCATGCCAGCATGGCCCTCAGGCAGCCAACACGGTTGGATGACGTTGGGCGTGGAATGCCATCATCGTCATTAGGCACCACACGCAGTCGTATGACATCGGGTGTGGCATGCCATCATCGCTTTTGGACAACACACATGATCAGACGACGTTAGGCATGGCATGCCCGCATGGCCCTGTGGCAGCACAAACGGTCGATTTGAAGTGGGGTGTGGCAAGCTTTATTACCATTGGGCAGCACATGCGGTCGGACGACATAGGGAATGAAGTGCCAATTTTTTCCCTTGGAATGCACACACGGTGGGAAGACGTCTGGCGTGGCATTCCATCATCGCCCTTGGATAGAATACACGGTCGCACGACGTCGGGCAGTGCAATGCCATCATCGTCCTTGGACAACATACAGGGTCGGACGGCATTGGGCGTGGCATGACATCATCGCACTTGGACAGCATGCACGGTCATACTACGTCGGGCGTGGAATGTAATCATCGCCATTGAAAAGAATACAGAGTCGGATGATGCCGGGCATGGCATACCATCTTCGCAATTGGACAAGATACACAGGGTCGTACGATGTCAGGCGTGTCATTCCAAATAACCCTTGAACTGCATACACTGTTTGACAACGTCGGGGTGTCCCATTCCATCATCGTCCCTTGGAAAGAATAACGCTCGTGCGTCAGTGGTGCATGGTTATCATCGCCCTTTATGGAAAGCACACACGTTCTGGACAACGTCGGACCCGGCATGCTCATATTATCATCATCGCCCTTGGGCAACTAAGCTTTCATCGACGTTTTGGCGTGACATGCCATCTTCCACCACCCTACCCCTTGGGATACACACCGTGGACGTCATCCTGAGCGTTTCAATGCCATATCTCCTTGGACGCATAGAACTGTAGGACTAATACGTTCACGTGCATACATTCCATTTCCCTTTGACAGCACACATATTGGACAAACGTCCGGGGTGGTGGCATGTCCTTTCATTGAACCTGGGCAGCCCCTACGGTCAGATTACATCGGGGCGTGGGCAATCCTCTCGCATGGGGGAGCAATACGCGTCGACGACATCTTGCGTGGCATGCATCACATCACCCTTGGAAAGCATACCCAATCGCACTCTTCAGGCGTGAATGTTATCATGTCCCTTGCCAGTACACATGGTCGGAAAACGTCTGGCGTGGCAGGACATCATCACCTTGGCCATCATACACAGATCGAACATTGTCCGGGAGTTTGAATGACCATCATCATCGTTGGACAACGATACGTTTGGACACGTCGGGCGTGGCATTTTATAATCGCCCTTTGCCTACACACCAATCGATTAGACGACGGTTGGCTGGCAATGATATCATCACCCTTGGTCAGCACACTAGTCGACAATGTCGGGCCGTTAAACGCCATCATTGCCCTGTTTGGACAGCACACACCTGTCGGACGATGTCATGTTCATACAATCACCGCCCGCCTTTGGGATGCACACACATACAACTTACGTCGGGCGTTTTGCATTCCATCAATCATTGTTTGGGCAGCCACACCCTCGGATAACGTCAATCATGGCAACCCCATCATCGCCCTTGGATTGCACCCTAAACCGGACGATTGGACGCCATCGGGCCCGTGGCATTCCAATCAATCGCCTTTCTAGTTTTGACATTTAATATTATTCGAATACAAAAATAAAATATAATAAATATTTTTAAAAAACTAAACAATTAAATATGACCACACAGATCTCAAAAAATATGAAGAATAAAAAATAATAGTGTCATACGGATATTTGAGCCAAAGAATCAAATCATAGGAAGTTTTTAACCAAATCAAAGATTGAAACTCAAAAAATAGTTGTAAGTTGGGTTGAAATTTTAAACGACCATAACTTTGCTCGGATGTCCGATTGAGGGCTATTTTTTCGAATTTGGTTATTTTTTCTATATCTAAAGCGAAAATAGGTATTTTTGATGACCTATTTTCTAAAAAACATAATTAACTCATTCAATTTGAATTTTTATCCCCTCCAATTTTGAAAAAAATTTGTATTCTTCATTGCTACGAATCTGATAAAAGCAATATATTTTTATTTCAAATACCTTTTGTAACACATTGGTATAAATATAATTATAATATTAGATAATCAATATTATGACAAAAGCTTTTATCCCATCCGTTCAACTTTACAGTTTCCCTAATTTTTTGTCACCCATTGTTTTAACGAACTTCGAGCGTGGTTGCAATCTTCGCCTTTGAGCGCACACACGATAACCTACGTTAGGCTTGTCATTCAATCATAGCCCTTCGCCAGCACAATAGTTGGAGCACGTCGGCTGTGGCAATGCGCTATCATCACTTTTGGAATGCAACACGCGGTATGACGAAGTCGGGCATGGCCATATCATAATCAAAACCCTTTGAAATCAAAACGCGATCAGACGACGTCGGTCGTGATTTTAACATCTCCCCCTTTGACAGTACAAACACATCCGGAAGACGTCGGGCTGGAATTGCTGTATGGACAGTGGGGAAGCACACATGGTCAGATGACGTCGGGTTTGCAATGCCATCATTGACTTATTAACAACACGCATTAAAAATATGTCGGGACTGACTTCCCATATTATTGCCCCTTAGGCAGCATACGCGGTCGGAATAACGTTAGGCGTGGCATGCTAATCAATCATCGCCGTTGGGCAACACAAAAACGGTCTGACTACGTCGGGCGTGCAATGACTCATGGACCTTGGCAAGCACAGACGGTCGGGACATGACAGCGTGGCAGGCCACAATCGCCCTTGAAAAGATACCAGACATGGAGACATTAGTCTGGAATGCCATCATCGCCTTTGGAAGTATACATGGTCCGGATGATGTATGTGTGGCATTTCATCGCCCTTTGCCAGCACAACACGGTCGGATGAAGTGCTGGCCTGGCAAAATTTATTGCCATAAGGGGCACCACACGCGATCGAACGCGTCGGGATGAAGTGCCAATTTTGCCTTGGGAATTCCACACATCGGTGGGAAGACGTCTAGCGTAGAATTCTATCATTTGCCTTTAGATAGAATACACAGTCGCACGACAATTGGCGTTGTAATGCCATCATCGTCCTTGGCTGCATACACAGTCGTCATCTACGTCGGGCGGGGCATGTCTCATCGCTAATGGATGAAACAGAGTCAGATGATGTCGGGCGTGGCATATTATCATCGAATTGGACCAATACAACCGATCGGGCAATGTCCAGGCGTGGGCATGCCATCATAATCCGGTAAAAAGCATACACAGTCAGACAACGTCGGTGTCCCATACCATCATCCACCTAGGAAGAATAAGATCGGACAACGTTGGGTGTGCATTTGTCAGCGCCCTTGGACAACACCCGATCAGACACATCAGGAGGCATGCCCGCAATTTTAGATGCCCTTGGGCAGCACACACTCTCGGACAACATTGGCGTGACATGCCATCTTCACCCTTGGAGAGAACACACAGTGGGACGACGTCGGGCGTGACATGCCATTATCTCCCTTGGACAGCATAGACGGTTGGACAAGGTCAGCATGGCAAACCATCATTTCTCTTGGACATCACACACAATCGGACAAGGTCGGGTGTGGCATGCCCGCATGGACCTTGGGCAGCACACACGGTCAGATCACATCGGGCGTGGAAAGCCATCATCGCCATGGGGGAGCACACGCAGTCGTACGACATCTTGCGTGACATGCCATCATCGCCCTAGGATAGAACACAACGTGCGACGTCATCAAGCATGAAATGCCATCATCATCAATCACCCTTGATGCCTCCACAATCGCCTATGTAAGTCAAGAATGCCTCATGTCCCTTGGCCAAGGCACCAAGGTCGGACAACGTCCTGCCGTGGCATGCCATCATCACCCTTGGAGATCATACAGAAGATCGGACATTGTTGGGTGTGGGAACGACATCATCACCCTTGGACAACCATACACGTTTGGACAACGTCGGGTGTTGCAATGTTATCATCGCCCTTTTACTACACACTGATTGGACGACATTGGCCGTGGCAATGATATCATCACACCTGGAATGCACACTCGAATCGGACAACGTCGGCCATTAATTCCATCATTGCCCTTTGGACAACACACCCAATACGGTCTGAACGACATCAAACGTGGCCATACATCAAATCGCCTTTTGATGCATACCACGGACAGAGGCTTCGGGCGTGTCCATTCTTATTGCCCCTGTGGCAGATAACTCATCCATGGCAATGCCATCAATCGCCTTTGGATTTCACTCACAATTGATGACATCGGGCGTTGCATTCGCATCAATCGCCTTTCTAGTTTTACATATTAATATTTTTCTATATAAATAAATATAATAATTTTTTTTTTTAAAAAAACTAAACCATTAAGGTATGACCAATAGATTCTAAAAAAAAATTAGCAAAAAAATAATTGTCAAAAACGGATATTCGAGCACAAAGTTTCAATCATTTGAAATTTTACCAAATCAAAGATTGAAACTCAAAAAAAGTAGTTCTAAATCTGTGAAATTTTAAACGACCATAACTTTTGACTCGGATGTCCGATTGAGGCGATTTTTTTTCTCAATTTGATTATTTTTCTATATCTATGCAAAAATAGGCATTTGGACGAGCCGATTTTGCAAAAAAAAAAATCTTTATACTCATTCAATTTTGAATTTACCTGTAATTTCGAAGAAAAATGTAATTCTTGATTGCTACGAATCTGATAAAGAAAAATAGATTTTTGATTCACATACCTTATGTACACATTTGAGTCGATAAAATTTTAATTTAGATAATCAAATTTATGACAAAAATCTTTAATCCCTTTCAACTTCCAACTTCCCATTTTCCTAATTTTGACACACTGTTGACGACGTCGATCATTAGGCATGCATCTTCGCCCTTTGACAGCACAGCACACGATACCTACGTCAAAGTGCTTGGCATGCAATCAATCCTTCCCTTGGGCAAACAAGAGTTGGACTACGTCGGCCGTTGCAATGCATCAGGGCTCTTGGAATCACAACGGTAGGAAAAGTCGGGCATGGCATATCATCATCACCCTTTGAAAGAATACACAATCGGACGACGTTGGGGGCATTTTATCATCCCCCTTTGACAACACACACGGTCGGATGATGTTGGACGTGGCATGCCATCATCTCAGTTAGGAAGCAAACGCGGTCAGACGGTCAGACGATGACAGCGTGGCAGGCCATCATCGCCTTCGGAAGGCATACACACACATGTATGACGTTGTCGTGGCATGCCATCATCACCCTTGGAAAGCATACACGGTCGGACGACGTCAGCGTTGCGTGTTATCATCTTCTTTGGACTGAACATACGGTGCGTCCAATTTGGGCGTGGCAATGCTATCCTGTCCCCTGGCCAGCACACACTAGCCGTGGCATGCCATCATCGCCCTTGGAAAGCATAGACACAACACACGATTGGACCACATAGGGTGTAGAATGCCCATGTGGCCCCTGAACAGCAACACACATTAGAATCCTCGGGCAATGGCATGCCATCATCGCCTTGGATAGCACACGGTCTTATCAATGTTAGGTGTTGCATTCCACATGGTCCTTCAGCAGCATAGACGTTCCGGATGACGTTGATTGTGGATGCCATAATTTTAATCGACCTTGACTCACATACAGTAGGAAGACATCGAGCTTGACATGACTATATGGCCCTTGGTGCTGCACACACAGTCGTACGACCTCGGGCGTTTACACTGCAATCCAAATCGGACATGGGAACACACACTGCTGATGACATTGACGTGGCCTGCCATTCCCCGCTTGACAAGCACACACTGTTCGGACAACTTCGAGCATAACATGTTATCCTCTCCCCCTTGGACAACACACACCAATGGGATACGTATGGTGCGTGGCATGCCCTTGTCGCCCTTGGGTAGCACATATGTTCGTGACGTCGAGCAAGGCATGCAATATCGTCCTTGGAAAGCATATACACAATCTGACGACGTCGGGCGTGGCATTCCAGCATGTCAGCGGGCAGCACACATCCGGTCGGCATGACGTTGGGCGTGGATTACCTCATCGCCATTAGGCAGTGCACACTCGTTAGTACGAACGTCGGTGTGGCATGCCCATCATCGCCATTGGGCAGCACAACGGTTGGACGACGTTAGGCGTGAATTCCATCTTCAACTTTTATAGTATAACACAGTGGACGACGTCTGGCGTTGCATGTGCAATTATTTCCCTTGACAATATACAAAACACTATCAAGACCGACCTCGGCCATGGTAATCCATTAGAAATTTTGGAAATGCTCACCAGGTTGAAGGACGTCGAGCGTGGAGGCCATCATCGGCCCCCCCCCCTTGGAAAGCATACACACGATCGAACGACGTTGGGCGTGGCATGTTATCATCACCTTAGACAGCACACACGATTGGAAGACTCGTGTTTGGCATCCTGCATGGCCCTTGGGTAGAACAAATAGTCGGTGACATTGGCGTGGCATACACTCATCGCCATTAGAAAGCACACTCGGTGCGGACGATACCGTCAGCATGGCATAAAGTCATGTCCATTGGTCACCACCCAAGGTCGGAACGACTTAGTCATGAAACATTCCATCTTTCTCCCTTGGAATAACACACACCCAGTCGGACGACGTACGTGCGTGACATGGCCATCATCATCCGTCAAAAACATAAATGGTCGGACGACCGTTGGCTGCACCGTGGAAATGGTTCTCATTGGCCCTTGGCAGCACACTAGTTGAATGACCGTCGGGAATGGCATGCACTTATCGATCCTCCATTGGGCAGCACAATGTTGGTCAGATGGACGTCGGCCGTGACCGGCTATCTGCTTCGCCCTTAGTTAGCGCACCCGGTGGACGACTTCGAGGCGTTGCATGCTACCACGCCCCATTGGGACAAACATACATTTTCGAGTACGAAAGGTGTGGCACGCCATCATTAAACTTGGACAGGCACCACCCGGTAAAGGGCACATTTGGCGTGGCAGTTCCCTACTCGCCTTCGACAGATACACAAGGTCAGACATTGTCCGGGCAATGGACTGCCATCATCACCCTTAACACATACCACGATCGGACGATGTCAGGCGTTGAATGCATGCAATGGCCCTTGTAGCACACATGGCGGAATGACGTCATGCGTGTCATCCATCATCGCTATTGGGCAGCAGGATGCAGTCGGACGACGTCAGGGATTGTGTGACGTGCCACTTGCTCTTTAGACATCCTTCGGTACTTGCCCTCCTGCGAGTTCCTTTTTCGCCCGTTGCATACACCCCGCACCGAACCTATAGTGGCGCTTGCCATACCTTTTCCCTTTCTGGTGTTCTGATTTTCCCCCTCGTCTCGCTTCATCTGCGGGTGCTTGTGTGCGCCGTTCCCTCCTCGGCCATCAGGCTTGGCTACTTTAGCTCTACCTTCCGGTCCTGTTGTTGTGACTCTTCAACAAGTCACTACAGGCGCCAGGGCTACGATTGAGTTTTTCGCGCCTCTGAGCTACAATGGCGGACGTGTGTTTGGCAAGTGGTCGTGAGCTGAAGTAAGGGTGCGTAGGGTGAGGTGCGGTGGTAGGCGGCCGTAGTTTACTGCCTGGTCGAGACACAGAACGGGCACTACAGTACGGCAGAGTGCGATTTTCTAGTGGTGCAAGTGCGATCAAACGTGCGTGCGAGAGATGAACAGTACAAAATATAAACACACACAACGGAGCACCATTGAACAGTGCGATGACGGGGGTCGACTACATTTAAAGTGTGTCCGTGGCATTAATCAGACAAGGTCTGTGTGTGAACGACAAACCGAACTGTAGTGTCGGTCGTCAAATGTCATTCTAACACATTCTGACAACTAGGACAAGAAACCAATCGCACCGTTAGGGGATCCATTGGGGGCCTAAGTGTTCGACCGGGTGTACACAAAGGCATACAACGCAGACGAGTGGGGCCATTCCACATCATCACCCCGACACAATGTGGAAAGCACGTGTGCAACATCGTACGACGTTCGCAGTGCTTTTGTCATCGCCCTTGGACACGACACACTGTTGGCGCCATCAGTGGGCATTCCCCCGCATGCCCTTTGGAACACACAACGGTAGGAAATGACGTCTAGTCGTGCCATGCATGTCGTCATTTCCCTCGAAAAACACACGATCGGACTACGTCGGCTGTGGCATCCCATCATCGCCCTTGGGCAGCACACATGGTCGGACAAAATTTGTGTGGCATCCCATGCTCTCCCTTTGAAAGAATACATGATCGAACGACGTCGGGCGTGGCATGTTATCATTGCCCTTGGACACAACACATGATTGGACCACGTAGGGCATGGAATGCCCGCATGGCCCTTGGGCAGGACACACGGTCGGATGACGTCTCGCATGGCATTCCATCATTGACATTAGGAAGCACACGCATTAAGACGATGTCGGGACTGACATTCCATAATTACCCTTAGGAAGCATACGTGGTCGGATAACGTTAGGCTTGGCATGCTATCATCGCCCTTGGGCAACAAAAACGGTCTGACTACGTCGGGCATGGCATGACATCATGGACCTTGGCAAGAACAGACGGTCGGACGATGACAGCGTGGCAGGCCATCATCGCCCTTGAAAAGCATACACAGACATGGATGACATTAGTCGTGGAATGCCATCATCGCCTTTGGAAAGTATACCTGGTCGGATGATGTATGGTGTGGCGTTTATCATCTCCCTTGGCCAGCACACACGGTCGGATGAAGTGGGGCATGGCAAAAGTTATTGCCATGGCAACCACACACCGATCGAACGACGTTCGGGCATGAAGTCCATTTTTTGCCTTTGAATGCACACACGTTGGAATACGTCTGGCGTGGAAGTCTCCATTGCCTAAGATAGAATACACAGTCGCACGACAATGGCGTTGTAATGCCATCATCGTCCTTGGGCTGCCTACATAAACAGTCGTACTACGTCGGGCGTGTCAATGTCAATCATCGCTAATGTGAATGAACCAGATCAGCTGATTTTCAGGCGTGGCTATTATCAATCGCAATTGACAAGATACACAGGATCGGGCATGTCATGCTTGGCATGCCACATCCCTCCTGTAAAAGCATACACAGTCAGACAACGTCGGGTGTCCATGCCATCATCCGCCCTAGAAAGAAATAAACGATCAGACAACATTGGGTGTGGGCATGTTTCATCCCCTTGGACAACAACACACGATCATGACACACATCCCAGGAGTGGGCCATCCCGCATGTTATCAATCGCCACACTTTGGGCATCACAACACTCCTCCCGGACACATTGGCGTGACAATGCCATATTCACCCTTGGAGAGACACACGTGGTCACGACGGGGCGTGACATGCCATCATCTTCCCTTGGACAGCAATAGAACTGTTTGGCAAGGTCATTCGCGTGGCAACCCACATTTCTTCTTTGACAGCACACACAATCGACAGGTTCGGGTGTGGCCATCCCGCATGGCCTTGGCAAAGCCACACGTCAGATCACATCGGGCTTGGAAAGGCCATCATCGCATAGGGGAGCACACGCAGTCGTACGCTCGTGCCGTGACAATGCCCATCATCGCCTAGATATAACACCAACGTGCGACGTCATCACATGAAATGCTATCATCCACCTTGGATGCCTATACATCGCACTATTAAAGGCATAGAATGCCATCATGTCCCTTGGCCAGCACACAAGGTCGGACAACGTCAAGGCTGGCAGCCTCATCACCCTTGGAGATCAATAACAGAAGATCGGCATTGTTGGGCGTGGAACGACCTCATCCCCTTGACAACATACAACGTTGGACACGTCGGGTGTGGCATGTTATCATCTCCCTTTGACTTCCACACACGCTATTGGAACGACAGGTGGCGTGGCAATTAATATATCACCCTTTGGCAGCACACTCGATCGGACAAGTCGGCCATTAAATGCCATCATTGCCCTTTGGACAACACACACGGTCGGACGACATCAACGTGGCATACCATCATCGCCTTTTGATGCATACACGTCAGAGGACGCCGGGCGTGTCATTACATTATTGCCCTTGGGCAGAGATAACGTCATACATGGCAATGCCATCATCGCCTTTGGATTGCACTCACAATTGGACGACATCGGGCGTGGCATTCCATCATCGCCTTTCTAGTTTTACATTTATATTTTTCTATATAAATAAAAATATAATAATTTTTTTAAAAAAAACTAAACCAAATAAAGGATATGAACCACATAGATCAAAAAAATATAGCAGAAAAACTAATTTGTCAAACGGTATTCGAGAGCACAAAGTTTTCAATCATTTGAAATTTTAATAACCAAAATCAAGTTGAAACTCAAAACTCAAAAAAAAGTAGTTCTAAAACTCTTGTGTGAAATCTTAAACGACCATAACTTTTGACATCGGCTGTCCGATTAGGGCGATTTTTTTTCCTCAATTTTGATTATTTTTTCTATATTCTAGCAACAATAGGCATTTGGACAGCCGATTTTGCAAAAAAAAAAAACTTTATACTCATCCATTTTGAATTTTACCTGCAATTTTTGAAGAAAAATGTAATTCCCTTTATTGCAACGTAATCTGATAAAAAGAAAATAGAAAATTTTGAGTTCAAACTCACCTTTGTAACACATTGAGTATAATAAATTTTAATGTTAGATAATCAAATTATGACAAAAATTTTCATTCATCCCGTTCAACTTCACATTTTCCCTAATTTTGCACACACTGTTGAACGACGTCGAGCGTGGCATGCAATCTTCGCCCTTTGACAGCACACACGATCACTCTATGTCAGGCTTGGCATGCAATCATATCCCTTGGGCAGCACAAAAAGTTGGACGACGTTGCCGTGGCAATGCCATCATCGCTCTTAGAATGCACACACGGTAGGAAAAGTCGGGCATGGCATATCATCATCACCCTTTTAAAGAATACACAATCGGACGACGTTAGGGGCATTTTATCATCCCCCTTTGACAACACACACGGTCGGATGATGTTGGACGTGGCATGCCATCATCTCATAGGAAGCAACGCGGTCAGACTTTACGAACAATGACAGCGGGCAGGCCATCATCCGCCTTCGAAGTGTATACACACACTGTTGTGACGTTGTCGTGGCATGCCCTCATCACACCCTTGGAAAGCATCCACTGTCCCCAGACGACGTCTAGCCTTTGCGTGTTATCATCTTCTTTGGACTGAACATACGGTGCGTCGAATTTGGGCGTGGCAATGCTATCTAATCCTGTCCCTTGGCCAGCACAACACTAGACGGGCCTGCCATCAATCGCCCTTGTGAAGCCTAGACAACACACACATGGGACCAACATAGGGTGTAGATGCCCATTTGACCCCTGAACAGCACCCACGATAAATCGTCGGGCATGGCATGCCATCATCGCCCTTTGATAGCAACACACGGTCTTAAATGTTAGGTTGGCATGCCACATTGGTCCTTCAGCAGCATGACGGTCGGATTGACGTTGATTGTGGCAGCCATAATACCTTGTACTTCACAGTACAGTATGAAGACATCGAGCGTGACCTGAATATATGGCCCTTGTGCTGCACAAACGTCGGCACGACCTCGGGCGTTACTCAATCATCGCACCATGGGGGATTGGGGAAACACACACGGTCTGATGAACATTGACATGGCAATGCCATTCTCCCTGGCCCACAGCAACACACAACGGTCGGACAACGTCGAGCATAACATGTTATCATCCCCCTTGGACAACACACACCATGGGACTACGTATGGCGTGACAATCCATTGTCTCCCTTGGGTAGCACATATGGTCGTAGACGTCGAGAAAGGCATGCAATCATCGTCCTTGGAAAGCATACACAATCTGATGACGTCGGGCGTGGCATGCCAGCATGGCATGCGGGCAGCACACATGGTCGGATGACGTTGGGCATGGAATACCATCATCGCCATTAGGAAGCACACGCGGTAGTACGACGTCAGGTGTGGCATGCCATCATCGCCATTGGGTAGCACAAACGGTTGGACGACGTTAGGCGTGACATGCCATCTTCATACTTTTATAGTATACACAGTGGGACGACGTCTGGCCTGGCATGCCATTATTGCCCTTGGACAATATACACGATCAGACGAGCTCGGCCATGGTAATGCCATTATAAATCTTGGAATGCTCACCAGGTTGAAGGACGTCGAGCGTGGAAGGCCATCATCGCCCTTGGAAAGCATACACGATCGAACGACGTTGGGCGTGGCATGTTATCATCAACCTTAGACAGCACACACGATTGGAAGACGTCGGGTTTGGCATGCCTGCATGGCCCTTGGGTAGAACAAATAGTCGGATGACGTTGGGTGTGGCATACAATCATCGCCATTAGAAAGCACACTCGGTCGGATGACGTCAGGCATGGCATGCCATCATGTCCATTGGGCACCATACAAGGTCGAACGACGTTAGGCGTGACATTCCATCTTCGCCCTTGGATAGCACACACAGTCGAACGACGTCGTGCGTGACATGCCATCATCATCCTTCAAAAACATAAATGGTCGGACGACGTTGGGCGTAGAATGTTCGCATGGACCTTGGGCAGCACACCGAGTTGAATGACATGGGGAATGGCATTCAATTATCTCCATTGGGCAGCACATGTTGTCAGATGGACGTGGGGCGGCTACACCGCCTCCTGTTTTTCTCTCTTCTGCGCTAGTATTCCCATTCATTTTCTCTGTCGCCCTATAAGTAGCCGCACCCGGTGGGACGCACGTCGAGCGTGGATGCTATCACGCCCTTGGACACATACCAACGTTCAGAGTACGAAAGGTGTGGCATGCCATCAGAGAACTGGACATCCACACACGGTAGGGCGACACTTTGGCGTGGCAGTCCATAATGTGCCCTTCGACAGATACACAAGGTCAGACATTGTCGGGCATTGAAGCCATCATCACCCTTAGACCACATACACCGTGGAGTCGGATATCGATGTCCCCGGGGTTGAATGCCTGCATGGCCCTTGGGCAGCACACATGTCGAATGACGTCACGCTGTCATGCCCATCATCGCTATTGTGCGCACGAGCATCGGCGACGTCAGGTGTGCGTGCCATCTTTATCCTTAGACAGCACACACTGGGGAAGGTGCCGATCGGGCGTGTCAATGCCCCAGCATCGATCCCTTGGACAGCCTGGGCACATGGTCGAACGACATCGGGCGTGATAATGCCATCATCGCCCTTAAAATGCATACAAGGTCGGACGACGTCGGACGTGGCATGACATCATCGCCATTGGAAATCATACAAGGTCAGACTACATTTGGCGTGGCATTCAATCATCGCCCTTGGAATGAACAAACCGTCATGTTGTCGGGTGCGTCATGTCATCATCCCAATCGGACAAGATACACATGATCGCACGACGTTAGGGGAGGCATGCCATCGTATCCCTTGGACAGCATACACGGTCAGACGATGTTGGGTGTGCCATTCCATCATCACCCTTTTGAAAGCTACGACACGATCGTACGGACGGTCTGTATGGGGCGTGTTTGTCATCGCCCCCCTTGGACCCGACACACTGTTGGACCGCCATCAGGTGTGGCATTCCCGCAATGGCCCTTTGAAGCCACACCCGGAGCATTGACGTCTAGCGTGCATGTCGTCCTTTCCCCTCCCTCGAAAAAACACACGATCGGACTATGTCGGCTGTGGCATCACCATCATCGCCCTTGGTCATCAACACTGTCGGACAATTTGTGTGGCAATCCCTGCTCTCCCTTTGAAAAGAATACAGACGATCGCAACGACGTCGGGCGTGGCAATGTTATCATTTGCCCTTGGACACAACACATGATTGGAACCAACGTATGGCAGTGCATGCCCGCATGGCCCTTGGGCAGGACACACGGTCGGATGACGTCTAGCGTGGCTTCCATTATGGTGGTGTGCCCTTGGACAACATATACACGATCGCACTACTCGGCCAGACATGCCATTATTGCTCTTGGAAGCACACATACGCATCGGACGACATCGGTGAGTGGCATGTCATCAGTGCCTTCGATAGCCTGTGCATTTGACTGTGCTGATTAGTTCAGTGGTGATTGTCTCGGGACGGGTCTGGGGGATGGGGGGGTAGGTTGGTCTGTATGACGAGGTGCTGCGCTCGTTTATTGGGTATGGGGGTCTTTGGGGGGGGAGAAGGCGGCCTAGTGAGTCGCGTGGGGGAAAACGAGACGTAGATAGATCATGGCCGTTTGCGCGGGGGGGTGGGAGGTGGGCTTGAGTGGTGGTGATCCCGTCGGGGTGATAGTGAGACTCTGTCAGGCAGTGGACACACGGCCGTCCGGCCGGCGTGCATTCATCGTAGGCCCTTGGGCAGCATACACTAATCGGGGGAGAATTAGCCATGGCGGTGGCCCATTGTGCGGGCTCCCGTGTGGCTCGGTGGTGTGCGGGGTGAGGGTGCCAAGTCGTGAGAGTACTGGAAAGGATAGGATGATTTTTGGGGTTGTTCAAAAAGAAAGCCAATTAGGATAGTGACGCACTCGCGGAATCCAAAAAGAGGTAAAAAGTAGATGTGTAGGGGGGCGCTGTGTCGTCATGGTGTTGACCCAAAGGGGAGCATGGGGGAAGGAAGTTTCGGCGTAGAAACGGTAGAGCAAAGATGAAACGCAAAAAAGCTGTGGTATTTGGGGGGGGGGGGGGTGAAATTGTAAACGACCATTAAGACCCGGTTACTGCATGGTCCAGTGAAGCGAATTGTGGTTTTTTCAACAATGTGGAGTAGGATTTGTGTTGCATGATCTACGGTAACATGAGCAGGGGACGGGGCCGAGTGCCATAAGAACCAAGGTCGGACTCAGGGGCGGTGTGTGGGAATGAGTGCCCTGGCTCAATTGTGTGTGAGTGCGGAAGGTAGGCGTGTTAGGTGGGTAGGTCGAAGGGAGCAGTACAAAATTTTGAGTCAAAGATGCCGCTTGCTGCAGTGGGTGAATAGAATTGTTTAATTGTAATAACAATGTGGATACAAAACAGAGGTGTCATCCCGTGCGAAGTTGGGAACCGTGGCCGTTGAAGTTTTCACACGTGGCATTGACGTGCGACGTGCCATCCAGTCGGCGCGGCTGGTAACACGGCCCCGACCCATCCCAATACAAACAACTTAGGCGGCAGGCAGCATACCTGTTGGGCACCACAAAAGGTAAAATGGCACCGTGGCATCCAGCATCCTCGATAAACGAATGCAACACGTAGGACAAAGTCGGGCATGGGCATACTCACACGCCTTTGAAAGCAGACACTCGACACGTTGGCGTGGCATGTGTCATCCCGAATCCCCCTTGGACAACACCATAATCGACGATGTTCAGGCATGACGGCCACATGTCCGCTTGACAGCACACAGCACGTAGACGACGTGGGGTGGGCATGGCCATCACAGCCCTTAGACAACATACATAAGTGCGGACAGTCGGGCTGGCATGCCCATCAAGGCGCGGGGTCTTGGAAGGAATAACATGGTCTACGACGTATGTCGTTTGTGCGCTTTTTGTTAAGAACCCTTGGACCTGCACACAATCCTGAACTATGATTAGTGTGGGAAATTGCGATCATCTGGGGCAACATTGGTTGCGCGAAACGTTCAGATGACATCTGGCTAAATGCATCTTTGCCCTGGACAGCACAACACGGTGTCCGGGAATGCGTCAACATGGCATGGCCATTGGCATCGGTCCCCTGTGGGGACGGGGTTCACACAACGGAATATGACATTGACCATGGAATGTCTCATCGCCCTTGTGCAGCACACCCAGTCGGACGATTTCGGCGTGGCAACTGCTATCATGACCATGGATGCACCATAACGGATTGACATCGGGCGTGGTCTGCCCTCAACGCCCTAAGCACATAGCACACATGATTGAACAAGTCGGGCGTGGCATGCCCCAATGGACTTTGTGCAGCACACACGGACGGTGGAACTCAAGCGTGGTAATGCGCTCTTCACAATTAGGCCAAGCACCCGCGAGAGGACAATATTGGGCCATGACATGTTATTTTTGCTCTTTGACAACACACAACCCGGGGGACGTACGTCCGTGCCTGCATGCCATCATCCGCCCATGGACTGCATACAGGGTCAACGACTTTGGGCGCGGCATGCCATCATCGCCGCTTGGGACATCATACAACGGTAATGACTACGTGGTGCTGGTCCCATGGGGGGGGGGGGGGGTGCTGCCGGGGAGGGGATGAGGCCGTTGGGAAATTGTGGGGGAGGGGGGGGGGTTGGGGGGGGGGGGGGGGGGGGTGATGAACTCACCAATTGGCTGATGTAGGGCCGTTTGGCATCGCCAGCATGGCCATTTTGAACATGCATAACAAAGTCGGACGACGTCAGGCGTGGCATCCCTCATCCCCTTGGACAACATACACGGTCAGACACGTCAGGCTTGTCATGCCATCATCACCTAGGAAAGCATACATGGCTTCGACAACATCGGGTGTGGAATGTTATCACATCGGCCTTCGGACACAGCAAAAAACCGATCAGATGACGTCGTACGTGCATGCCGCGTGGCCCTTGGTGTAGCACACATGGTCAGATAACGTCCGAGTGTGGCGTGCCCATCATCGCCCTTTGACAACACACACAAGTTGGACTATGTCAGGCGTGGCATGCATAACTCCCTTTGCAACACACATGTTCAGAAAATGTCGGGCGTGGCATTAATCTGGTCCGCCCAGGAAAGCAACACGATTGACGACGTGGGTGTGTCCCATGTTTCATCGCCTTGGAGAACCGGGTGTGGCACGGGACGATCGGAAGACGTCGGGTATGGCATGTGCTTGCATGCGTTTGGACAGACACATGGTCGGATGAAGTGGGGCATGGCAACTTTTTGCATAGTTCACCTACACGCGATCCAGAACGACTCGGGCATGAAGGGACATTGTGGTTGCTTTGGAATGCACACACGGTGGGGAAGACCGTCTAGCGTGTCCATTCTAATCAATCGCCTCCGGATAGATACCAGGTCGCACTACGTGGCTGGTGTTGCAATGCATCATCGTCCTTGGACAGCATACTACGTCGGAACAATGCTATCATCAACCTAGGGCAGCACACCGGGTCGGACGCTGTCGTAAGTTAAATTCCATCATTCGCCTTTTAGACACACACCGCTCAAACGCGTCAACATGGGCATGCCCTCATCGCATTTTGATGCACACACGAACTGACGACGTCTGGCGTGGCATGTCCCATCAACGCCCTTGTGGCAGTACACATAGTCTGATGACTTTGGCTGGGAAAAATGCAACCATCACCCATGGAATGCAATTCACATTTGGACGACGTCGATCTTGCTTGCCATCATCGCTCTTGAAGGCATACCACTCGAGACGTGTCGGCATAGCATGTTATCATAGCCCTTGGACACGCACACACAACGATCAATGACGACATCGGGTGTGGCATGCCCACATGGCACTTATAAAGCCACTGTTCGGATAACTTCGGGTGTGTCTGCCATCATCGCGATAGGCAGCACCTCGTCGTGACGTCAAGAGTGACGTGCATCGTCGTCCTTCGGATAGCACCGACGGTGGGATTACGTTCGTGCTGTCATACCATCATCACCCTTGAATAGACTCAAATTACACGCTCGACGACGTCGCGCGTTGTATTCCATCAACCGCCCCTGGGACTCCATACACGGTCGGAAAAGTCGGGCATGGAATCCCATCATCTCCTTGGAAAGAATACACGATATTACAAAGCCCGGCGTGGCCAATGCTAATATGGCGATTGTGTCAAGCACACAAGACGTTTGGATGACGTCGTCGTGCATGCATCATCACCTTAGAATGAAGACATGTGGGATGATGTCTGGTAAGGCATGCCATCATTGCAATTTAGACAACAATACCCAGGTTCAGACGATGTTGGGCCTGCATGCAATCATCGCCCTTGACAGCACCAACTGTCTGACGATGTTTTTGCGTTACATGACATCATTGTCGCTTGGGGCAGCAAACACGGTCTTACTACGCGGCGTGGAATGCCATCATTGGCCTTTGGCAATATAGACGATCTTATGTGTCCCGACGTTGGCATGTTATCATCCGCCCCCCCAATGATCAAGCAATAGGGTTGGACGATGTTTTCTGTGGCAATGACATCATTGTCATATCGCATCCACACACGATCGACTACGTCAGCGTGAATGTACATCAGGGCCTTTTGGGCACACAGCCCGATCAGACGACGTCGACCGTGGCCATGGTCGATCATGCCCCTTGAATGCCCACGGTAGGCTGATATGCGGTCTTGACATTCCATCATCAATCACCCTGGAACAACATACACGACATATGACGTGGTGTGGGATGTTATCATCCGCCCTTGGTAACAAGCACACACGATCGGACGACATCAAGCGTGGATGCCCGCATTTTTTTATCATCGCCCCTTGGGCAGCACCCCTCTCGGACGACGTTGGGCGTGACATTCCATCTGCATCACCCTTGGAGAAACACACGTTGGGACGAAACGTCGGGCGTTTACATGCCATCATCTCCCTTAGACAACATAGACGGTCAGACTATGTCAGGCGTGGCATACCATCATGGCCCTTGGACAGCACACACGATCAGACGACACCGAGTGTGGCATGCCTTTGGGAAGCACACAAGGTCAGATGACATCGGGCGTGGCATTCCATCATCGCCATGGGTCAGCACACGTAGTCCGATGACGTCGAGCGTGACATTCCATCTTCGCCCTTGGACAGAACATAAAGTGGGAAGACATCGGGCATGGCATGCCATCATCACTCGATGAAAACATACATGGTTATACTATGTCTAGCATGGCATGCCATCATGGACCTTGGTCATCACACACAATTGGACGAGGTCGGGCGTGGCAGCCCATCGTCCCCATGGACAGCATACACACGATCGAACAACGTTGGGCGTGGCATGCCATCATCGCCCTTGGACAACACATGCGGTCGGATGACTTCGGGGCGTGTCATGATATCATTGCCCTTGGACTGAACACTTGATTGGATGACAGTTGGCGTAGCAATGCTATCATCGCCTTAGGGCAGCACACTCGGTCGAACGACGTCAAAAGTTAAATGACATCATTGCCCTTTGGACAGCACACACGGTCAAATGACGTCAACATGGCATGCAATCATCGCATTTGGATGCACACATAGACGGACGACGTCAGGCATGGCATTCCATCAACGCCCTTGTACAGTGCACATAGTCTGATGACGTCTGCCGGGGAAATGCCATCATCGCCCATGGAATACATTCACAATTGGACGGCATCGATCCTGGCATGCCATCATCTCTCTTGGAAGGCATACACGATCGGACGATGTCGGGCGTAGCATGTTATCATCGCCCTTGGACAGCACACACGATCGGACGACATCTGGTGTCGCATGCCCGCGTAGCCCTTAGGCAGCACAAATGTTCGGATGAAGTCCGGTGTGGCATGCCATCATCGCCATTAGGCAGCACACGCGGTTGGATGACGTCAGGCGTAATGTGCCTTTTTCGCCCTTGGACAGCACAGACGGTGGGATGACGTCGAGCATGGCATACCATCATCACCCTTGAATAAAATACACGATTGGACGACGTCGGGCGTTGTATTCCATCATCGCCTTGGGAATCCTTACACGATCGGACAACGTCGGGCATGGAATCCCATCATCGCCCTTGGAAATCATACACGATATGACGACGCCAGGCGTGGCACGTTATCCATGCCCTTGGACAGCACACACGATTGGACCACGTAGGGTGCAACATGTCCGCATGGACCTTTGGCCGGACACAAGGTGGGAAGGCGTCGGGCGTGGCATGCCATTATCGCAATTGTGCAGCACACACGTTTGGACGATGTCGGGCGTGGTATGCCATCTTCTCCCTTGGACTGTATACAGGGTAGGACGATATAGGGCGTGCCATGCAATCATCGCCATTGGGAATGAAGAAACAGTCGGATGATGTTGGGAAAGGCATGCCATCATCGCAATTAGACAACATACACATGGTCAGACGACGTTCAGCGTGTCATGCAATTATCGCCCTTGGACAACACACACACGGTCGGACGATGTTTTGCGTTTCATGCCATCATTGTCCTTTGGCAGCACACACTGTCTTACTACGTCGGGCGTGGAATGCCATCATTGCCCTTTGACAATAAAGACGGTCGTATGGTGTCATGCGTTGCATGTTATCATTTCCCATGGTCAGCACATAGGATTGGACGATGTCTGTCGTGGCAATGCCATCATCGCCGTTTGACAGCACACACGATCGGACTACGTCGAGCGTGGCATGTCATCAGGGCCTTTGGGCAGCACACACGGTCAGACGACGTCGACCGTGGCAATGCAATCATGGCCCTTGGAATGAACACAGGGTAGGCCGATATCGGTCTTGACATTCCATCATCACCCTCGGAAAACATACACGAACAGATGACGTCGGGTGTGGGATGTCATCATCTCCCATGAATAGCACACACGATCGGACGACATCGGGTGTGGCATGCACCCATGGCCCTTGGGCTGCACAAATGGTGGGATGACGTCGAGCGTGGCGTGCCATCATGGCCCTTGGAAAAAACACACGATAGGACGACATCGGGCTTGGCAGGCCATCATCGTCCTTGGACAGCAAACACAGGGACGGACGACGTCGGGCGTGGCATCCCATCATATCCCTTGGAATGCACACACGGTCGGACCACGTCGGGCATGGAATATCATTATCGCCCTTGGATTGCACACTAGGTCAGACGATGTTGAGTGTGGCAATGTTATCATCGCCCTTGTGCAGCACATACGGTCAGACCACATAGGGCGTTAAATTCCATTATTTTCCTTTGGATATCACACACGGTCGAACGACGTCAACATGGCATTCCATCATGTCCTTTAGAATGCACACACGTACAGACAATGTCGGGCGTGGTATGCCATCATCGCCCTTTTGCAGAACAAGCAGTTAGACGACGTTGGGCGTTAGATGCCATCATCGCCCTTGGACATCACACATGGTTGTATGACGTTAGGCATGGCATGCCAGCATGGTCCATGGGCAGCACACACGATCTGACGACGTTGAGCGTGGCAAGCCATCATCGCCCTTATACTGCACATACAGTAGGACGACATCATGCATGGTATTCCCACATGGCCCTTGGGAAACAAACATAGTCTGACGACGTCGGGCATTACATGCCATCATCGTACTAGGGAAGCACACACTATTGGACTACGTCGGGCCTGGCATTCCATCTCGCCCTTGGATAGCACACACAGTCGAATGACGTCGAGCGTGGCATGCCATCATCTTCCTTGGATAGCGCATGAGAACGGACTATGTCAGGCGCTACTTATCATTATCGCCCTTGGGGAACTAACTTATTCGGACGATGTCGGGCGTAACATGCCATCATCGCCCTTGGAAAGCATAGACAGCACACACGATAGGACCACGTAGGGTGTGGAATGCCCATGTGGCCCCTGAACAGCACACACGATTAGAATATGTCGGGCATGGCATGCCATCATGGCCCTTGGATAGCACACACGGTCTTACAATGTTAGGCGTGGCATGCCAGCATGGTCCTTCGGCAGCATACACTGTCGGATGACGTTGATTGTGGCATGCCATAATTGACCTTGTACTTCACATACAGTAGGAAGACATCGGGCGTGACATGACCACATGGCCCTTGTGCTGCACACACAGTCGGATGACATCGGGCGTTACATGCAATCATCGCACTTGGGAAGCACACACGGTCTGATGACGTTGTGCGTGGCATGCCATTCACCCTTGGACAGCACACACGGTCGGACAACGTCGAGCATGACATGTCATTATCCCCCTTGGACAACACACACCATGGGACTACGTATGGTGTGGCATGCCATCGTCGCCCTTGGGCAGTACATACGGTTGAACGACTTCGAGCGTGGCATGCAATCATCATCCTTGGAAAGCATACACAATGTGACGACATCGGGCGTGGCATGCCAGCATGGCCTTCGGGAAGCACACACGGTCGGATGACGTTGGAAGTGGAATACCATCATCGCCATTAGGCAGCACACGCGGTCGTACGACGTTGGATGTGGCATGCCATCATCGCCATTGGGCAGCATACGCGGTTGGACGACATTAGCCGTGACATTCCATCTTCACCCTTGTATAGTATACACAGTGGGACGACGTCGGGCGTGGCATGCAATCATCGCCCTTGGAAAGCATACACGATCGGACGACGTCGGGCGTGGCATGCCAGTATGGTCCTTGGGCATAAAAATGGTGGGATGACGTCGGGCGTGGCATACAATCATCGCTATTATAAAGCACACTCGGTCAGAAGACGTCAGGCGTGGCATGCCATCATCACCATTGGGCACCACACTGGGTCAAACGACGTCAGGAGTGACATACAATATTCGCCCTTGGATAGCACACACAGTGGGATGACGTCGGGCGTGACATGCCATCATCATCCTCGAACAACATTAATGTCGGATGAGTAGGGCGTGGAATGGTTCGCATGGCCTTTTGGGCCAGCACACAGGAGCTATGAATGACGTAGGGAATGGCATGCAATTATCCTCCATGGGCCCACACATGTAGTCGGATTGACGTGGGCGGTGACATGCCATACTTCGCCTTGGGAGCCACACGGTGGGACGACGTCGAGTGTGGCTTGCTTATACGCCCTTGGACAACATGACACTCAGAGTACGAAAGGCATGGATGCCATCATAGACCGTGATACGGCAACACACGGTAGAGACTACATCGGGTGTCCGCCCGGAGTCATCATCACATTGGATTAGATACACGGTCATACGACGTATGGCATGGCATGTTTTTAACACCACCCTAGGAATAATGCACACCTTGTCGGACGATGATTAGGTGGAATTCTATCATTGACGTTGGGTTTCGGAAACGGTCAAATGACATCTGGCATTAAATGCTATCAATTCCCTTAAAACAACACATACGGTTGGACGACGTGGACGTGGCATGCCATCATCACCCTTGGACTGCACATACGGATAGATGACGTTGAGCATGGCATGTCATCATTTCCCTTGTGGAGCACACACAGTAGGACGATGTCGGCCGTGGCACTGACTATCACGACCATGAAATGCCACACCGATAGGACCGACATCGAGCGTGGGGTGCCATCATCACCCAGGGACAGCACACACAAATTGAAACACGTCAGGGCGTGGCATGCCCACGTGGACCTTGAAGCACACACGGCCGGGATGATGTCAAGCGTGCGTTGGAATGCCATCTCATCATCCTCGGAAGCACAAGCACATTGTAATCGGACAAATGTTGGTCTGCTCGTGGCATGCATCATCGCCCATGGGACTGATACAAAGTCGGAATGACCGTTAGATAGCATGCCATTCATCTCCCTTCGCATTTACACGCTCTGACTACGTCGGGCAGGCATGGCAAGATTAGCCCTGAAATAAATGCACCGAATGGATGATGTCTGGCTGTGGCATAGTATCATTGCAATGTGACAGCATTACAAAAGTTCAAAACGACGACAGAGTGGCATTCTCATCGCCCTTGGACAACCATTACGGGCGGTCTCAGACCGACGTGAGGCATTCCATGCCATCATCGCCTTTGAAAGCAAAACATGATTAGACAACGGCGGGTGGGCATGTTTCATCGGCCTTAGACAGGCAAAACGATGGATGAACGTCGGTACGTGGCATGCCCACGTGGCCACTTTTGTAGCACATATGGTAAGATAGTCGAAGTTGTGGCATGCCATCATCGCCCTTGGAACATCACACAACAATTGGACTATGTCAGGCGTGGCATACTCACGCCATTAGGAAACACACACGGTTCGGAAAACGTAGGGGTGTCATTCCATGGTCTCCCTTGGAAAGCATACACGATTGGGCGACGTTGGGTGTGGTCAGTTATAATGCCATGGTGTAAAACACACACGATCAGACGACGTCTGGGCGTGGCATGCCTGCACGGAGTTTTGGCCGCCAAACACGGTCAGATGAAGTGGGGCGTGCCAAAACTTTATTTCCTAAGGCACCAATGCGGTCGGACGACCTCGGGAATTGAAGTGCAATTTTTGCACTATGGAATGCAACACGGTGGGAAGCGTTGGCAGGCCTCCATAATCTCCCTTGCGATAGAATACATGGTTCGCACAGGTGGGCATTTTGCAATGCCATCATCGTCCTTGGAACTGATTAACGGTAGGACGACGTCGGGCATGCATGACAATCAAACTTGGAAACATGCACGGTCGTACTACGTCGGGCGTGGCATGTTATCATCGCCATTGGATATAAAAAAACACAGAGTCGAATGATTGTCGGGCGTGGCCTTACCATCATTCGTAATTGGAACAAGATTACACAGGGTCAGACGACATTGTAAGGCATGGCATTCCATTATTTATTCTTGAAATCCATACACGGTCAGAAAACGTCGGGTGTCCCCATGCCATCATCGCCCATGGAAAGAATAAACGAATGAAAAGGACGTGGGTGGGCATTATCATCGCCCTTGGATAGCACAAACAATCAGGGACACTGTCGGGGCGTGGCATACCCGCATGTCATCATCGAGCGTGGGAAGCAACACACGGTCGACAAGAAGGGGGTGGGGGTCAGGGAAAGTACCCGACGTCACCGGGAGAGCACACCCCAAAAAAAAGAAAAAAAAAAGCATAAAAAAAAATAAAAAAAAAAAAAAAAGCAAAAAAAAAAGAACCACAAGCAAACAACAAAAAAAAAAAACCCCCCCCCCCCCCATCACGTGGGACGACCTAGGGCTGGGCATGCCATCATAGTACCTTGGACAACATAGACTGTCGGACTACGTCAGGCGTGGCACACCATCATTTCCCTTGGACAGCACACACGAACGGACGATGTCGGTTTGGCATGCCCGCAATAAATTTTTTTTGAAGCACACACGGTCAGATGACATCGGGTGAGGCATGCCATCATCACAATTGGGGAGCACACGTAGTCGTCACATCGTGCGTGACATGCCTCCAGCCCCCTATGATAGACTAGAAACCATCATGGGGACGTCGCGGGGCAAGGCTTGCCATCATCGCCCCTGGACAGCACCCCACAATCGCACTACGTAAGGAGTGGAATGCCACAAATGTTCCCTTGGGCCAGCACATATGGTCGGGACAACGTCGCGTGGCAGGCCATAATTGCCCTTGGGACCTCATTTCACCAGATCGTACTTGTCGGGGTGGGAAGGCCCATTAATCAACCTGGACAAACCTACACGTTTGGACAAACGTCGGGGTGGCATGGTATCATCACCCTTGGACTACACACATGATTGGACGATGGGTTGGCGTGTTGGCAAATGATTAATCGCCCTTGGGGATCAAACTCGGTCGGACAAGAGGCCGTTAAAGCCATCATTCCTTAGACAACCACACACGGTCGAACGACGTTCAAGAGTGTCATACCATCATCGCATTTGGTACACACACGGACAGGACGACGTTCGGGCGTGACATTCCATCATTGCCTTGGCAGCACACACAATCGGATAACGTCATTCCATCGGCAATGCCATATTCTCCCTTTGGAGTGCACTCACGATTAGACGACATCGGGCGTGGCATTCATCATAGCCTTTTCTAGTTTTACATTTATATTATTCTAGCTAAATAAAAATATATAAGTTTTTAAAAAAAAACTAACCAACACTTAAGGATATGAACATGTTGTAGATCTCAAAAAAATATGACATGAATAAAAAAAGATAGTGTCATACAGATATTTGAGCCCCCCCCAAATTTTGATCATTGAAAGTTTCACTAAATCAAAGATTGAAACTTCAAAAAAGTAGTTGTAAAATTTGTTGAAATTTTTAAAACGACCATACTTTTGATTGTATGTCCGATTGAGGAAATTTTTTTATGTCAATTTCGTTTATTTTTCTATATATACGCGAAAATAGGCATTTGACGAGCCGATTTTTCCACAAAACATTTCTTTATACTCATTCATTTTTTGAATTTCTCTCAAATTTTGAAGAAAATTAGAATTCTTTATTGCTTACGAATCTGATAAAAGAAATTGATTCAAAAATACCTTTGTAACACATTTTTGAGAAAATTAAATTTTAGTTTTAGATAATCAATTTTACTACAAATTTTTTTTATCCCGTTTCAATTTTACATTTTCCATAATTTGCCACACATTGTGTCGAACGATTGTGTCAAGCGTGGCATGCAATCTTTGCCCTTTGACAGCCACCAGATACACTCGTTAGGCTGGCATGCAATCATAGCCCTGGGCAGCACCAAATCGTTGGAAGATGTCATCCGTTGAATGCCATCATCGCTCTACCGGAAATGACAAAACGGTACGGGACAGGAAAGTAGGGCTAACATACAATCATTTACCCTTTGAACGCATACACGATCGACCAGGACATCGGCGTGGGCATGTTATAATCCCCCTTGATCAGCACCACATGTCACACGACGTCAGCGTGGCATGCCCCCATTCACTGGGAAAGCACACCCGGTCAGATGACGTTCGGAGCGTGGCATGCCATAATCGCTTATTAGGGAATCTCACGCGCGTCAGAAGATTGTAGGGCATGGACTTTCCATTAATCGCCACTGTGCAGCCCCCCACCCACACGCGGTTTCGAACAACATCAGGCAAAGCTTCCCATCATCGCCCTTGGGCAAAATAAACACGGTCTGACTATTGTCGGGCGCGGCATGACATATTGCCCTTGGCCAAAACAGACGGTGAGATGGGTGCGCAGTGTGCAAGACATATGCGCCCTTGGAAAGCATTACACAGGACATGGATGACGTTGGGTAGTGGCACCATGCCATCATCTCCCTTTAAAAAAATACATGGTCGGAAGGACACGTCTGGCGTGGTGTGTTATTAATCTCTTTTGGATCTGAACATGACGGCAGGTCGAATTTGGGCGTGCAATTCTATCCAGTCTACCTTTTCAAGTAGACACGATCGACGACCGTAGATCGTTAAATGCCATTATTTCCCTTTGAAATACACAAGGTCGCTTGACGTCGAGTGGCATTGCCATCATCGTGCTTTGGACTGCATACACGAAAAGACGCTGTCGGGCGTTTGCATGCCGTCATGCCTTGTGTTAGCACAAATGTTCGAACGAGTTGGGAGTTAGATGTCATTAGGCCCTTGGACAGCACACACTATCGTACAATGTTAGGCGTTAAATGGACAACATTGTCCTGGGAAACCTAGACGGTTTTGGATGACATTGATTGTGGCATGCCATAATCGACCTTTACTTACTATATATAGGGATGCCATGGGTGTGAAATGACCATAAAGCCATTTGTGCAGCACACACAGTCGGACGACATCGGCGTTAAATGGCCATCACCATTAGAACTACGTATGGCGTGGATCCAAGTCTCCTTGGGCAGTACACACGGCGTACGATGTTGAGACGTGGATGCAATCCTCATCTTGGAAAGCATTACAAAATTGGGACGACGTCGAGCGTTGGC
Organism: Solanum habrochaites; assembly: GCA_027704765.1. Taxonomy (NCBI): domain Eukaryota; kingdom Viridiplantae; phylum Streptophyta; class Magnoliopsida; order Solanales; family Solanaceae; genus Solanum; species Solanum habrochaites. Next base: position 32,969 of record JAKWJA010002062.1, read on the forward strand.
ATGCCATCATGCCGTGGGAACCAGCCCACACGTCGGATGACGTTGGGAGTGGAAGCCATGCTAGACAGACGCAGCACACGCGGGGGTTGTATGATGTTTAGCGTGGATGCCATTTCATCGCCTTTGGACAACACATACGATCGGACGACGTGCAAGCGTGGCATGCCCGCATGGCCCTTGGAGCACACAAGGTCGGATGAAGTGGAGCGTGGCAAGCTTATTGCCATTAAGCAGCACATGCGGTCGGGACGACCTAGGGCATTTGAAGTGCCAAATTTTTGCCCTTAGAATGCATACATGGTGGGAAGAAGGACGTCTGGTGTGGCATTCATCATCGCCTGGATAGATAGTGAATACACGGTCGCACGCACGGCGGGCGTTAGCAATGCCATATGTCTTGGACATCATACACAGATCGGACGAAGTCGGGCGTGATGACATATCCACACTTGGGAAACATACACGTTTGGACAACGTGGGGCGTGGATGTATCATCCCCCCTTGAGACCCTACACACATGCTTAGTACATCGCCCTTTTGGCGTGGCAATTGATATATCGCCCTTGGGCAAGCACCCCTCGTCAGACAAATATCGGCCTTTTTTAAAATGCCATCATTGCCCTTGGAAGCACCACAAAGTCGGAGGGTCACAGGGCATTACCTTATCGCCTTTGGATGCAACACAAGGACAGACGACGTTTGGGCGTGAAATGCCAGTCAGTGCCTTGGGTAGAACACACCAATTGGGATAACGTCGTCCATGCAATGCCCATCACCGCCTTTGGATTGCACTCACGATTGGACGACATCGAGCGTGGCATTTCATCATACTATTTTTCTAGTTTACGCATTTATATTATTATATATAAAATAAAAAACATAATAATTTTTTTTTAGAAAGAAAAAACCTAAACCAAATTAAGGATTGACAACATAGATCTGAAAAAATATGCAGAATAAAAAATAGTAAGTGTCATAGGATATTCGAGGACCAAAAGTTTCAATCATTTGAAGTTTCACCAATCAAACATTGAAACTAAAAAAAAAAGTAGTTGTAAATATGAAAATTGTTAAACCGACCATAAACTTTTACTCGGATTGTCGATGAGGCGATTTTTTTCTAATTTTGTTATTTCTATATCTACGCGAAATTAGGCATTTGGACAGATGATTTCCAAAAAAAACATAATTATACTCATTCAATTTTAAATTTCCCTCCAATTTTGTGAAGAAGAGAAAAAATTTAATTCTGAGGTGATACGAATTGGATAAAAGAAAAATAAATTTTTTATTTCAAATACAGTTAACACATTGAGTAAATAAATGTTTAATATAGATAATCAATTTTATGACAAAAAGCTTGTATCCAGTTCAATTTTGACATTTTTTTATTTTGCACACACTGTAGAACGACGTCGAGCGTGGTAGGCCAATATTCACCTTGACCGCACCACATGATCACAGTACTTAGCGTGGCTGCCAATTATATCCGTCGGCAGCCACAAACAGTTGGGGACAACGTGCGGCCTTGGCAATTCCATCATACTCTTGGCAAGGCAGACACGGTAGGACGAAAGTCTGGGCACATGGCATATCATTCATCACCCTTGAAGGATTACACGAAGTCGGACGAGTCGGGGCATTGGATGTTATCAGCCCCACTTTGACAAAAACCCCACGATCATACGACGTCTCGGGCGTGGAATGCACATATGGACCTTGGGAAGAGCACACAGGTCGGATGACGTCGGCGTGGCATTGCCATCATTGCCATTAGGAAGCACACGCGTCAACAATGTCGAGAAAGCATTTCCCTATTTGCAATAGGCAAGAACAGCGGTGATAACGTCAGGCGGGGGCATGCCAATTTCATCACCCTTGGTCAAACAAACACGGTCGGGGGGGGGGGTCTGACTACGTAGGCATGGATGACATTCCATGGCCCTTGGCCAGATAGAAGGTTTCGGGACGATGACAGCGGCGGCAGGCCATTCATCGACCTTGGAAAGCATACAAGAATGGATGACGGTAGTCGTGGCATTGCCATCATCGCCCTGGAAAGTATACAGGTTGGAAAGACGTCTGGTGTCGAGTGGTTATCATTATCCCTTGGCTCAGCACACATGGTCGGACGGGACGTAGGTTCATTAAAAATGCCATTATCTCCCGTTTGACAATTCACACACTGTTCGCCGGCGTCGACCGTAGCAGGCGATCATCGCATTTGGGACTGCATACACGAAAAGAGGACACGGGCGTGGATGCAGCATGGCCTTGGGCAGCATAGACGGTGGATGACGTTGATTGTGGCATGCCATATCGACCATTGTACTTCAGCCTATAGTAGGACGACATAGGCGTGACATGAGAAACTGGTCCTTGTGCCGTATACACAGTCGGGACGACATAGGGCGTACATTGCATTCATCGCACTTGGTGAAGCACACACGGCTGATGCGTTGCGCCGTGGCATGTCTTCTCACTTGGAGAGCACACATGGCGGACAAGTCGAGCATGACATGTATCATCCTCCCTTGGACAGCCAACACCATGGACTACATTATGCGTGGACATTCCATCGTCTCGCCCTTGCGGCAGGCCAAATCCAATGGTACGACGTCGAGCCGTGGCATCCAATCATCTTCCTTGAAAGGCATTACACAAATCTGACGACGGTCGGGCGTGGCATGTCAGGCATGGCCATTTGGACAGCACACACGGCAGGTCGGATGACGTTTTGGGGGGATGCCATATATCCATTAGGCCGCACACGCGGGGGTCGTACAACGTCGGGTGTGGCCATGCATTATCGCCATCGGTCAGAAACACAGCGTTGGACGACGTCAGGCATGACATGCAATATTCTCCCTTGTATAGTTTACACAGTGGGATGATGTCTGGCCTGGCATGCCATTATCGCCCTTGGACAATATACACGATCGGATAACATCGGTAGTGGAAATACAATTATCACTCTTGGAATGCTCACAAGGTTCAAGAACGTCGGGCGTGGCATGCCATAATCACCCTTGGAAAGCATACGGACTACGTCAGGAGTGGCATGTTATCATCAACTTTTGACAGCACACACGATAGGACAACGTCAGGCATGCCATGCTATTATCGCCGTCTGACAACATACACGGTCAGATGACGTCAGGCGTGCCATGCCATCATCGCCTTTGGAAAGCGTACATGATTAGACAACGTCGGGTGTGGCATGTTATCATCGGCCTTGGAAAGAAAAACCGATCGAATGACGTCGTACGTGGCATGCCCGCGTGGCACTTTTGTAGTACACATGGTAAGATAACGTCTAGTGTGGCATGTCATCATCGCCCTTGGATATCACATACAATTGGACTATGTCAGGCGTGGCATGCAATCATCGCCCTTAGGCAACACACACGGTCGGAAAACGTTGGGCGTGTCATTCCCTGGTTGTCCTTGGAAAGCATACACAATTGGACGACGTTGAGTGTGTCATGTTATCATCGCCCTTGGACAACACACACGATCGGACGACGTCGGGCGTGGCATGCCTGCATGGCTCTTTGGCCGTACACACGGTCGGATGAAGTGGGGCGTGGACAAAATTTATGCCATAGGGTCACCAATGCGATCGAAAGGACGGTGGGCATGAAGTAGTGGCTATTTTGCCTTACGAATGGCAAACACACGGTGGGAAGATGTCTAGCATGGCACCCATTTTTCTATCATCGTATTGGATAGAAACAAGGTCACATGCGTCGGTCGTTGCAATGCCATCATGTCCTTGGATAGCATACCGATCGAACATCTATCATCAACCCTAGGGCAGCACACTCGCTCGGACGACATCGTCAATTTAAATTGCCATCATTTTTACATGTGGACAGCACACACGGTCAAATGACGTCAAAATGCATGCCTCATCGCATTTTGGAATGCAAAAAACACGACGGACGACGTCGATCCTGGCATGCCATCATCGCTCTTGGAAGGCATACACGATAGGAAGATGTCGGGCATAGCATGTTATCATAGCCCTTGGATAGCACACACGATCAGACGACATCGGGTGTGGCATGCCTGCATGGCACTTAGGAAGCACACATGTTCGGATGAAGTCGAGCGTGGCATGCCATCAGCGCGATAAGGCAGCACACGCGGTCGGATGACGTCAACAGTGACGTGCCATCTTCGTCCTTGGATAGCACGGACGGTGGGATGACGTCGGGCCTGTCATACCATCGTCACCCTTGAATAGAATACACGATCGGACGACGTCGTGCGTGGCATGCAATCATCTCCCGTAGAATTAAGAAACAGGGGGATGATGTCGGGCAAGGCATGCCATCATCGCAATTAGACAACATACACATGGTCAGACGACGTTGGGCATGGCATGCAATCATCGCCCTTGGACAGCACACACGGTTGCATGATGTTCTGCGTTGCATGACATCATTGTCCTTGGGCAGCACACACGGTCTGACTACGTCGGGCGTGGAATGCCATCATTTCCCTTTGACAATATAGACGGTCGTATGGTGTCAGACGTGGCATGTTATCATCGCCCATGGTCAGCACATAGGGTTGGACGATGTCTACCGTGGCAATGCCATTATTGCCGTTCGACAGCACACACGATCGAACTACGTTGAGCATGGCATGACATCAGGGCCTTTGGGCAGCACACACGGTCAGACGTTGTCGACCGTGGACATGTCAGCATGGCCCTTGAAATGCACAAACGGTAGGTTGATATCGGTCTTGACATTCCATCATCACCCTTGGAAAACATACACGAACAGATGACGTGGGTGTGGGATGTTATCATCGCCCTTGTATAGCACACACGATCGGACGACATCGGGCGTGGCATGCCCACATACCCCTTGGGCTGCACACATGGTGGGATGACGTCGAGCGTGGGATGCCATCATGTCCCTTGGAAAACACACACGGTAGGACGACATCGGGATTGGCAGGCCATCGTCGTCCTTGGACAGAAATCACAGGGATAGGCGATGTCGGGCGTGGCATCCCATCATATCCCTTGAAAAGCACACACGGTCGGACCACGTCGGGCGTGGCATATCATTATCGCCCTTGGATTGCACACACGGTCAGACGATGTTGAGTGTGGCAATGTTATCATCGCCCTTGGTCAACCCACACGGTTAGATGACGTAGGGCGTTAAATTCCATTATTGTCCTTTGGATAGCACACACAGTTGAACGACGTCGACATGGAATGCAATCATCTCCTTTAGAATGCACACATGGAAAGACGACGTGGGGCTTCGTATAACATTATCGCCCTTGTGAGGAACAAGCGGTAAGAAAACGTCGGGAATGGCATGCCTGCATGGCCCTTTGACAGCACACACGGTCGGATGAAGTAGGGCGTGGCAAGCTCTATTGCCATTAGGCAGCACACGCGGTCGGACGACGTCGGGCATGAAGTGCCATTTTTTCCCATGGAATGCACACACGGTGGGAAGACGTCTGGCAAGGCATTCCATCATCACCCTTTGATAGAATACACGATTGTACGACGTCGGGCGTTGCAATGCCATCATCATCCTTGTATAGCATACACGGTATGACTACGTTGGGCGTGGCATGACATCATTGCACTTGGGCAGTATGCACGGTCGTACTATGTTGAGCGTGGCATGTCATCATCGCCATTGGAATGAACACAGAGTCGGATGATGTCGGGCGTGGCATATTATAATCGCAAGTGGAAAAGATACACAGGGTCGGACGATGTCAGGCGTGGCATGCCATCATCTACTTTGAAAATCATATACGGTAAGACAACGTCGGGTGTCCCATTCCATCATCGCCCTTGGAAAGAATGAAAAATCGGATGACGTCGGGTGTGGCATGTTATTATCGGCCCTGGACAGCACACACGATCAGACAACGTCGGGCGTGGCATGCCCGTATTTTAACATCGCCCTTGGACAGCACACACTCTCGGACGACGTTGGGCTTGACATGCCATCTTCACCCTTGGAGAGAACACACGGTGGGACGACGTCGGGCATTACATGACATCATCTCCCTTGGACAACATAGACGGTCAGACTATGTCAGGCGTGGCATACCATCATTTCTCTTGGACAGCACACACGATCGGAGGAAGTTGGGTGTGGCATGCCCCCATGGACCTTGGGTAGCACACACGGTCAGATGACATCGGGCGTGGCATACAATCATCACCCTTTGAAAGCATACACAATCGGACGACATCGGGCGTGGCATGTTATCATCCCCCTTTGATATCACACATGATCACACAACGTCGGGCGTGGCATGCCCCCATTCACCTTGGGAAGCACACACGGTCAGATGACGTTGGGTGTGGCATGCCATCATCGCCATTAGGAATCTCACGCGATCAGAAGATGTAGGGCATGAATTTCCATAATCGCCACTGGGCAGCACACGCGGTCGAACAACATCAGGCGAGGCAATCCATCATCGCCCTTGGGCAATAAACACGGTCTGACTATGTCGGGCGTGGCATGAAATCATTGCCCTTGGCCAACAAAGACGGTGAGAAGGTGACAGCGTGGCAGGACATTATCGTCCTTGGAAAGCATAGACAGACATGGATGACGTTGGTCGTGGCATGCCATCATCGCCCTTTAAAAATATACATGGTCGGACGACGTCTGGCGTGGCGTGTTATCATCTCCTTTGGACTGAACATACGGTAGGTCAAATTTGGACGTGGCAATGCTATCATCTCCCTTGTCCAGCACATACGGTCGGACGACGTAGATCGTTAAATGCCATTATTTCCCTTTTGAAAGTACACATGGTTCGCTGACGTCGACGTGGCATGCCATCATCGACTTTGGACTGCATACACGAACAGAAGACATCGGGCGTTGCATGCCATCATCGCCCTTGTGTAGCAAAAATTGTCGAACGATGTTGGGAGTTAGATGTCATTAGCGCCCTTGGACAGCACACACTGTCGTACAATGTTAGGCGTTACATGACAACATGGTCCTTGGGCAGCATAGACGGTCGGATGACATTGATTGTAGAATGGCATAATCGACCTTGTACTGCACATATATTAGGACGACATCGGGTGTGACATGACCATAAATCCCTTGAGCAGCACACACAGTCGGACGACATCGGGCGTTACATGCCATCATCGCACTTGGGAAGCAAACATAGTCTGATCATATTGCGTGGCATGACATTCTCCATTAGACAGCACACACGGTCGGACAACAATGAGCATGACATGTCATCATCCCCCTTGGACAGCACACACCGTAGAACTACGTATGGCGTGGCATGCCATCGTCACCCTTGGGCAGTACACACGGTCGTACGATGTTGAGAGTGGCATGCAATCATCGTCTTGGAAAGCATACAAAATCGGACGACGTCGGGAGTGGCATGCCAGCATGGCCCTTGGGCAGCCCACACGGTCGGATGACGTTGGGAGTGCAATGCCATCATCGCCATAACGCAGCACACGCGGTCGTATGACGTTCAGTGTGGCATGCCATCATCGCCTTTGGACAACACACACGATCGGACGACGTCAAGCGTGGCATGCCCGCATGGCCCTTTGGCAGCACACACGTCGGATGAAGTGGGGCGTGGCAAGCTTTATTGCCATTAAGCAGCACACGCGGTTGAACGACATAGGGCATGAAGTGCCAATTTTTGCCCTTGGAATGCATAAATGGTGGGAAGACGTCTGGCGTGGCATTCCATCATCGCCCTTGGATTGAATACACGGTCGCACGACGTCGGGCGTAGCAATGCCATCATCGTCCTTGGACTGCATTCACGGTCGGACGACGACAGGCGTGGCATGACATCATCTCACTTGGACAGCATGCATGGTCGTACTACGTCGCGCGTGGCATGTTATCATCGCCATTGGAATAAACACATAGTCAAATGATGTCGGGCATGGCATACCATCATCGCAATTGGACAAGATACACAGGGTCGGACGATGTAAGGCGTGGCATGCCATTATTTATCTTGAACATCATACACGGTCATACAATGTCGGGTGTCCCATGCCATCCATGCTTCGCTTGGAAAACATAAACAATGAAAGACGCGGGTGTGGCTGCGTATCATCGCCTTGGGATAGCACACACCAATCGGACCAAGTCGGGGTGGCATACCCGCATGGTATAACGCGCTGGGCAGCACACAATTTTCGGAACGCGTTGCGGCGTGGACATACCACTTCACCCTTGAGAGCCACACGGTGGGCGAACCTCGGGCGGTGGCATGCCATCATCTCCATTGGACAAACATAGACCGCGGACTACGTCAGCGTGACATACATCATTTACCTGGACAGCACACACGAACAGACGACGTCGGGTTGGCATGACGCATGGATCTTGGGCAGCACACATGGTCAGATGACATCGGGCGTGGCATGCCATCATCACAATGGAGGAGCACACGCAGTCGTACGACATCGTGCGTTACATGCCTTCATCGCCCTATGATAGAACACATCGTGGGACGTCGTCGGTCATGGCATGCCATCATCGCCCTTGGACAGCACACACAATCGCACTACGTCAGGAGTGGAATGCCAACTTGTCCCTTGGCCAGCACATATGGTCGGACAACGTCGGGCGTGGCAGGCCATAATTGCCCTTGGACATCATTCACAAGATCGCACATTGTCGGGCATGGAATGCCATAATCACCCTTGGACAACCTACACATTTGGACAACGTCGGGCGTGGCGTGTTATCATCGCCCTTGGACTACACACATGATTGGACGATGGTTGGCGTGGCAATGATATCATCGCCCTTGGGAAGCACACTCGGTCGGACAACGACGGCCGTTAAATGCCATCATTGCCCTTTAGACAGCACACACGGTCGAACGACGTCAACGTGTCATACCATCATCGCATTTGGTACACACACGACAGACGACGTCGGGCGTGGCATTCCATCATTGCCCTTGGGCAGCACACACAATCGGATAACGTCATCCATGGCAATGCCATCATCGCCCTTGGATTGCACTCACGATTGGACGACATCGGGCGTGGCATTCCATCATCGCCTTTCTAGTTTTACATTTATATTATTCTATATAAATAAAAATATAATAATTTTTTTTAAAAAAAACTAAACCAACTTAAGGATATGACCATGTAGATCTCAAAAAAATATGCAGAATAAAAATTAATAGTGTCATACGGATATTTGAGCCCAAATTTTCTATCATTTGAAGTTTCACTAAATCAAAGATTGAAACTCAAAAAAAGTAGTTGTAAATTTGTGAAATTTTAAACGACCATAACTTTTGACTTGTATGTCCGATTGAGGCGATTTTTTTTTTCAATTTTGTTATTTTTCTATATATACGCGAAAATAGGCATTTGGACGAGCCAATTTTCCACAAAACATCTTTATACTCATTCAATTTTGTATTTCCCTCAAATTTTGAAGAAAATAGTAATTCTTTATTGCTACGAATATGATAAAAAAAAATTGATTTCATAATACCTTTGTAACACATTTGAGAATATAAATTTTAATTTTAGATAATCAATTTTACTAACAAAAAGTTTTATCCCGTTCAATTTTACATTTTCCCTAATTTTGCACACATTGTCGAACGATGTCAACCGTGGCATGCAATCTTTGCCCTTTGACAGCACCACGATCACACTACGTTAGGCTTGGCATGCAATCATAGCCCTTGGGAAGCACAAATAGTTGGAAGATGTCGTCCGTGGAAATGCCATCATCGCTCTACGAATGCACACACGGTACGAGGAAGTCGGGCATGACATACAATCATTACCCTTTGAAAGCATACACGATCGGACGACGTCAGGCGTGGCATGTTATCATCCCCCTTTGACAGCACACATGATCACACGACGTCGGGCGTGGCATGCCCGCATTCACCTTGGGAAGCACACACGGTCAGATGAAGTTGGACGTGGCATGCCATCATCGCCATTAGGAATCTCACACGGTTAGAAGATGTAGGGCATGACTTTCCATAATCGCCACTGGGAAGCACACGCGGTCGGACAACGTCAGGCGAAGCATTCCATCATCGCCCTTGGGCAACAAACACGGTCTGACTACGTCGGGCGTGGCATGACATCATGGCCCTTGGACAACACAGACGGTGAGAAGGTGACAGCGTGGCAGGACATTATCGCCCTTGGAAAGCATACACAGACATGGATGACGTTGGTCGTGGAATGCCATCATCGCCCTTTAAAAATATACATGGTCGGACGACGTCTGGCGTGGTGTGTTATCATCTCCTTTGGACTGAACATACGGCAGGTCGAATTTGGGCGTGGCAATGCTATCATCTCCCTTGTCCAGCACACACGGTCGGACGACGTAGATCGTTAAATGCCATTATTTCCCTTTTGAAAGTACACACGGTCCGCTGACATCGATGTGGCATGCCATCATCGCCTTTGGACTGCATACACGAACAGACGACGTCGGGCATTGCATGCCGTCACCGCCCTTGTGTATCACAAATGGTCGAACGATGTTGGGAGTTAGATGTCATTAGCGCCCTTGGACAGCACTCACTATCGTACAATGTTAGGCGTTACATGACAACATGGTCCTTGGGCAGTATAGACGGTCGGATGACATTGATTGTGGCATGCAGTAATCGACCTTGTACTGCACATATATTAGGACGACATCGGGTGTGACATGACCATAAAGCCCTTGTGCAGCACACACAGTCGGACGACATCGGGCGTTACGTGCCATCATCGCACTTGGGAAGCAAACACAGTCTGATCACATTGCGTGGCATGCCATTCTCCCTTAGAAAGCACACACGGTCGGACAACATCGAGCATGACATGTCATCATCCCCCTTGAACAGCACACACCATAGAACTACGTATGGCGTGGCATGCCATCATCGCCCTTGGGCAGTAAACACGGTTGTACGATGTTGAGCGTGGCATGCAACCATCATCTTGGAAAGGATACAAAATCGGACGACGTCGGGCGTGGCATGCCTGCATGGCCCTTGGGCAGCCCACACGGTCGGGTGACGTTGGGAGTGGAATGCCATCATCGCCATTACGCAGCACAAGCGGTCGTATGACGTTCAGTGTGGCATGCCATCATTGCCTTTGGACAACAAACACGATGGACGACGTCAAGCGTGGCAGGACGCATGGCCCCTTGGCAAGCAACACCAGTCGATGACGTGGGGCGTGGGCAAGCTTATTTCCATTGGGCAGCACCACGCGGTCAGACGACATAGGGCATGAAGTGCCAATTTTGCCCCCTAATACACCTCGCGCCTTCTACCACACCCCTCTCTCGCCGACACCTAGATACCACCCCCCTATTTACCCAAATAACTTCTCAATGTACATCTAGCTCCCAATCTTGTCGGCCTCGCTGCCGTCGCCCCTAATATTGCATCCATTCATACCTGTTGACAGGTACTAAGCTCGCTTTTATCTTTGTCTTACCGCCCCCCTGTCACTTTACCTACTGCCTGGCTTTGACATTTTTACAACCACAACTCCACCTTAGGTTTACTTCTGCTTCCTCGTTTTCCTCATTTTAACCTTCTCATTCCTTCTACTACTCTTACTCCCTTTTTCCCTCACTTGGATGCATGTAATGGGTTGGAAGAATTTTTTTTCTGTGAATGGCATTCATCATCGCCCTTGATAGAATACACAGTGGCACGACGGTCGGGCGTTGACAATGCATCATCGTCCTTGAAAGCATATCCGGGTCGGAAGAACATAGGGCATGGCATTGAATCATCGCACTTGGACAGCATGCACGGTCAAATACGGTGGGGTTGTGGAGGTAATAATCAAACATGGAATGAATACGAGTTGGATGATGTCAGGCATGGCATAACGTCATAGATTTGGACACGATACCAAAGGATCGGATTATGTCAGGCTGGCATTGCCATCATCTCCCTTGACAACATCCACGATTAGTCAACGTAGGGTGTTCCCATTGCCATCATCGCCCTTGGAAAAAAATATAAATGACGGACGATGGCGGTGTCTGGCATGTATCGTCGCCCCTTGGACAACAAACACGACTCGGACAACTCGGGTTGTGCATCCTGCATTTTATCATCGCCCTTGGGCAGCACAAGCTTCCGGACGACGTTGGGCGTGACATGCCATCTTCACCCTTGGAGAGCACACATGGTGGGATGAAGTCGGGCGTGGCATGCCATCATCTCCCTTGGACAACATAGACGGTCGGACTACGTCAGGTGTGGCATACCATCATTTCTCTTGGACAACACACACGATCGGACGACGTTGGGTGTGGCATGCCAGCATGGACCTTCGGCTGCACAAACGGTAAGATTAGATCAGGCATGGCATGCCATCATCGCCATGGGATGGCACACACAGTCGTTCGACATCGTGCGTGGCATGCCATCATTGCCCTAGGATAGAACACATCGTGGGACATTGTCAAGCATGGCATGCCATCATCGCCTTTGGACAACATACACAATCGCACTACGTCAGGCGTAGAATGACATCATGTCCTTTTGCCCTTGGAATGCATACATGGTGGGAAGACGTCTGGCGTGGCATTCCATCATCGCCCTTGGATAGAATAAACGGCGCACGCGTCGCGGCGTAGAATGCCATATCGTCTTGTGACATCATACACAAGATCGGACGACGTCGGGCGTGGCATGAAAATCTCACACTTGGACAACATACACGTTTGGACAACGTTCGGGAGTGGCTTGTTATCATAACCCTTGAGATTACACACCATATTGGATGCTTTTGGCGTGCAATGATATATCGCCCTTGTGGCAGCACACTCGGTGGACAACATCGGCCGTTAAATTACCCATTCATTGCCCTTTGGAAGCACACAAGGTCGGATGAGTAACGTGGCATACCTTTATCGCCTTTGGATGCACACACGGACAGACGACGTTTGGGCGGGAATGCCATCATTGCCCTGGGTAGGCACACACAATTGGAATAACATCGTCCATGGCAATGCCAGCACCGCCTTTGGATTGCAACTAAGTTTTGGACGCATCGGGCGTGGCAATTCAATCATCCATCTTTCTAGTTTTTACATTTATATTATTATATAAAATAAAAATAATAATTTTTTTTTGAAAAAACTAAACCAAATAAGGATATTGACAACATAGATCTGAAAAAAATATGCTAGAATAAAAAATAGTAGTGTCATACGGATATTCGAGGACCAAAAGTTTCAATAATTTGAAAGTTTAACCAAATCAAGATTGAAACTCAAAAAAAAAGTAGTTGTAAATATGAAAAAATTTTTAAACGACCATACTTTTTACTCGGATGTTCGATTGAGGCGATTTTTTTTCTCATTTTTGTTATTTTCCTATATCTACGAAGCAATTAGGCATTTGGACAAGCTGATATCCAAAAAAAACATTAATATACTCATTCAATTTAAAGTTTCCTCAATTTTGAAGAAAATTTGTATTTTTATGCTACGAATTTGAAAAAGAAAATAGCTTTTTATTTTCAAAATACCTTTGTAACACATTTTGAGTAAATAAACTTATATTAGATAATCAATTTTATGACAAAAAGCTTTTTCCAAGTTCAATTTTACCATTTTTATTTTGCACACACTGTCGAACGACGTCGAGCGTGAACCGGTACACAGCATATTCACCCTTTGACCGCACCATGATCACCACTACGTTAGGCTTGGCATGCAAATGATATCGCTAGGACAGCACAAACAGTTGGACAACGTCTCCTTGGCACATGCCATCATCACTCTTGGAATGGCAGACCACGGTAGGACGAAGTCTTGCTGGGCATATCACTCATCACATGTGACAGATACCACGATTGCGAACGACGTCGGGATGGATGTATCATTCCCCACTTTGACAAAACACACGTCAGACGACGTCGGGCGTGAATGCCCATGTGGGACCTTGGGACACCACACGGGCGGATGACCGTCGGGCGTGGCATTCCATCATTGCCATTAGGAAGCACACGCTGGTAAAAACAATGTTCGGAAAGGCATTCATATTTGGGCACGCGCATGGCACACGCGGTCGGATAACGTCAGGCGTGGCATGCCCATATCACCACTTGGTCAACAAACACGGTCTGACTCCGTCAGGCGTGGCATGACATCATGGCCCTTGGCCAGCAGAGAAGGTCGGACGATGAAGCGTGGCAGGCCATTATCGCCTTGGAAAGCATACCAAGGACATGGATGACGTTCGCGGTGGCATGCCATCACGCCCTTGGAAGTATAATGGTGGCGACGTATTGTGTCGCGTGTTATCATCTCCCTTGGACTAAACACACATGGTCGGACGACGTAGGTCAAAATAAATGATTACAGCTTTTTGACAAACACACTGTTCGCCGACGTCAAAGTGGCATGCGGATCATCGCCTTTGGACTGCATTACACGACAGAGGACATCGGGCGTGGCATGCAGCATTGGTCCTTGGCAGCATAGACGGTAGGAATGACGTTGATTATGGCATGTCCATAATCGACATTGTACTTACATCGAGTCGGACGGAACATCAGGCGTGACATGATAACATGGACCTCGTACCGTATACACAGTCGGACGACCGGGGGTTATATGCAATCATCGCACTTGGGAAGCCCACACGGCATGATGACTGTTGCACGTGGGCATGTACATTCTATATTGGAGAGCACAAATGGTCGGACAACATCAAGATGACATGTCATAACTCCCCCCTTTGTCCTCCCCTGGACAGCAAACACTTCTATGGGACTACCAGAGGCGTGGAATGTGCATCGTCTGCCCTTGGGCAGCACATACATGGTAACGACGCGAGCGTGGCATGCAATCATCATCCTTGGAAGCAAACAACTGACGACGTCGGGCGTGGCATGCCAGATGGCTTCGGGACAGCACACACGGTCGGATGACGTTGGGGTGGAATGCAAATAATCTCCATGAGGCTGCACACGCAGTCGACAACGTTTGGGGGTGGCTGCATTCATCGCCACGGTCAGCACACGCGGTTGGACGACGTCCGGAATGACATGCAGAGTTTCCCTGTATCGTTTACACAGTGGTACGATGTCTGGGCCTGGCATTGCCATTATCGCCCTTGGGACAATATACACGATCGGATAACAACGGTAGTGGCAATACATTATACAATCTTGGAATGCTCCAAGGTTCAAGACGGCTGGGCGTGCATGCCATAATCACCCTTGGAAAGCATACCACGATCGGATACGTCAAGGCAGTGGGCATGTTATCATCACACCTTTGACAGCACCACAAGATAGGGACAACGTCAAGCGGGCCATGCATTATCACGTCTGACAAATACACGGTCAGAGACGTAAGGCGTGCATGCCATAGTCGCCTTTGGAAAGCATACATGATAGACAAACGTCGGGCCCCCTGTGGCATGTTATCATCGGCCTTGGAAAGAAAAAAACGACGATTGACGTCGTACGTGGCATTGCCCGCGTGGCACTTTTGTAGTACCAACATGAGTAAAGAGTAACGTAGACGTGAGGCATGTCATCATCGCCCTTGATTAAATACAATTGGACATGTCAGGCGGGCTGCAATCATCCCCTAGGGCAAACCACACACGGTCGGAAAAAAAAAAACGTCTGGCGTGTCATTCCTTGAGTGTCCTGTGGAAAAGCATACACAATGGACGACGTTGAGTGTGTCATGTTATCATCGCCCTTGGGACAACCAACCGGCTCACGATCGGACGAAATACGGGCGTGGGCATGCCGGAGTGGCTCTTTGGCCGCACACACAGTCGGATGAAGTGGGGCGTGGCAAACTTTATTGCCCTAGGTCACCACACGCGATCGAACGACGTCGGGCATGAAGTGCCAATTTTGCCTTACGAATGCACACACGGTGGGAAGACGTCTAGCGTGGCATGCTATCATCGTTCTTGGATAGAATACACGGTCGCACGACGTCGGGCGTTGCAATTCCATCATCGTCCTTGGATAGCATACACGATCGAACAATGCTATCATCAACCTAGGGCAGCACACTCGCTCGGACGACGTCGTAAGTTAAATGCCATCATTTCCCTTTGGACAGCACACACGGTCAAATGACGTCAACATGGCATGCCCTCATCGCATTTGGATGCACACACAGATGGACGACGTCGGGCGTGGCATGCCATCAACGCCCTTGTGCAGTACACATATTCTGATGACATTGGCTGGGGAAATGCAACCATCGCCCATGGAATGCATTAAAAAATGGACGACGTCGATCCTGGCATGCCATCATCGCTATTGGAAGGCATACACGATAGGAAGATGTCGGGCATAGCAGGTTATATATAGCCCTTGGACAGCACACACGATCAGAACGAATTGGGCGTGGCAATGCCTGCATGGAACTTAGGAAGCACACATGTTCGGATGAAGTCGAGCGTTGGCATGCCATCATCGCGATAAGGCAGAACATGCGGTCGGATGACGTAACGAGTGGACGTGCCATTCTTCGTCCTTGGATAGAATGGCGGTGGGATGATGTCGGGCCAGTCATACCACGTCAACCTTTGATAGAATACCAGATCGGACGACGTGGGGGCGTGGCATGCAATCATCGCCCTTAGAATGAAGCACAGTGGGATGATGCGAGCAAGGCATTGCCATCATCACAATAAGACAACATACACATGTTAGACGGACTATGGCATGCATGCAATCATCGCCTTGGACAGACCCACAAGGTTAGATGATGTGTACGTTGCATGACATCATGTCCTTGGGAGCACACACGTTCTGACTACGTCCGGGCGTGGAGCCATCATTGCCCTTGCGAACCAATATAGACGGTCGTATGGTGTCAGCGTTATATGTTATCATCGCCCATGGTCAGCACATAGGTGACGATGGTCCGACGTGGCATATGCCATCATTGCGTTCGCAGCACACACGATTCGAATCGAAATAGTTGAGCGTGGCATGACATCAGGGGCCTTGGCAGCACACACGGTCAGACGACGTCGACCGGGACATGTTCAGCATGGCTCCTTGAAATGCAACACAAGGTAGGCTATATCGGTCTTGACCATTCCACATCACCTTGGAAAACATACACGAAAAGATGAGTGGGTGGGGGAGTTATCATCGCCTTATATAGCATACACCACGATCGGACGACATCGGGCGGGCATGCCCGCATACCCCTTGGCTGCAACACCTGGTGGCATGCACGCGAGAGTGGTGAGGCCTCATGTCCCTTGGAACCCCACCAAAACACACACAGCTAGGAGAAATCGGGCTGGCAGTCCATCCTCATCCTTGAAAGCAAGTACAGGGGGGAAAACAGCAGATGTAGGGCGTGGCATCCCATCATATCCTTTGGAAAGGCACACACGGTCGACCAGCGGCGTGGGCATATCATTAATCGCCCCTGGATTGCACACACGGTCAGACGATGTTGAGTGTTGCAATGTTATCATCTCCCTTGGGCAACCACACGGTTAACGAGTGGGTGGTTAAAAACCTATTAGTCCTTGGATAGCACACACAGTGAACGCGTCAACGTTGGCATTGCAATCAAATCTCCTTAGAATGCACACACGTGAAAGACGACGTTGGGGGGCGTTTGTATGCCCTTATCGCCCTTGTGAGGGAAAATTGCGGACCTCACGGTAAGACAACGTCAGGAATGTCTGCCCCATGGGCCTTGGCAGCACCACACGTCGGATGAAGTAGGGCGTGGCAAGCTTTAGTGCCATTGTGGCAGCACCGCGGTCGCCCACTACAGTCGGGGCATGAAGTGCCAATTTTTTCCCTTGGAATGAACACACGGTGGGAAAGACGTCTCGCAAGGCATGTCCATCATCCACCCTTCGGTAGAATTACACGATCGTACGGGTCGGGCGTGCAAGTGCAATCAACATCATTGTGATAGAAAACACGGTCTCCTCTGACTATGTGGGCGTTGGCATGACATAATCGCACTTGGGCAAGTATGCACTGGTCATACTTACGCGAGCGGTGGCATGTCATCATCGCCATGAATGAAACAGAGTCGGATGATGTCGGGAGGGGCATCATATTATCATCGAATTGTAAAGGTACACAGGGTCCGGCTGATGTCAGGCGTGGCTCATGCAACATCTAACTTTGAAAATCTATACGGGTTAAGACAAACGTCGGGGTCCCATTCTATCATCGCCCCTTGGAAAAGAGAGAAACGATCAGCTGACATCGGTTTGTAAAGGGGTCTGGTGGCATGTTCGACCGCCCTTGGACAGCACACACGATCAGACAACGTCGGGCGTGGCATGCCCGAATGTTATCATCGCCCTTGGACAGCACACACTCTCGGACGACGTTGGGCGTGACATGCCATCTTCACCCTTGGAGAGAACACACGGTGGGACGACGTCGGGCGTTACATGGCATCATCTCCCTTGGACAACATAGACGGTCAGACTATGTCAGGCGTGGCATACCATCATTTTTCATGGACAGCACACACGATCGGACGACGTTGGGTGTGGCATGCCCCCTGGACCTTGGGAAGCACACACGGTCAGATGACATCGGGCGTGGCATGCCATCATCGCCATGGGGGAGCACACGCAGTCATATGACATCGTGTTTGAAATGCCATCATAGCCTTAGGATAGAACACTTCGTTGGACGTCGTCGGGCATGGGATGCCATCGTCTCCCTTGGACATTATACATAGGGTCGGACAATGTCGGGCGTGGAATGCAATCATCTCCCTTGGATAGCATACACAATATGATGACATCTGGCATGGCATGTTATCACTACCCCTGGACTGCACACATCGTTGGACGACCGTTAGAGTGTAAATGTTATCATAGACCTTGCGCTGCACAAACGATCAAACGATGTACGCATTAAATGCCATCATTGCTTTTTGGACAGCATACATAGTCGGACGACGTCGATGTGGCATGCCATAATCTACATTGGACTGCACACACGGAAGGATGATGTCAGGTATGGCATGCCATCATTTCCCTTGTGCAGCACACAAGATCGGATGACATTAGGCGTGACATGGCATCATCACCATTGGGCAGAACACGCGGTCGGACGACGTCGGTCATGTCGTGCCATCTTTGCCCTTGGACAACACACACGGAGGGACGACGTAGGGCGTTGCATGCTATCATCTCTCTTTGACAGAATATATGGTCAGACTACATCGAGCTTGGCATGCCATCATCGCCCTTGGAACGAACACACGGTCAGATGATGTCAGGCGTGGCATTTCATCATCGCCCTTGGATAGCATACACGATTAGACGACGTTGGGCATGCCATGCCATTATCGCCCTTTGAAAGCACACATAATTTGACGACATCAGGCGTGGCATGCCATAATTGCCCTAGGGCAGTAAACACGGTCGGACTACGTTGGGCGTGGCATCCCATCATTGCTCTTGGACAGAAAAGATGGTCACGTGTGACATGTTATCATTGCCCATTGTCAGCTAACACGGTCAGACGACGTTGGCCGTGGCAATGCCATCATCGCCCATGGATAGCACAAATGATCGGACTACGTTAGGCATGGCATGACATCATGGACTTTGGGCAGCACACACGGTAGGACGACATCTGGCTTGGCAGGCCATCATCTTTCTTGGACACCAAACAGAGGGACGGACGACATCGGGCTTGGCGTCCCATCATATCCCTTGGAATGCACACACGATCGGACCAGGTCGGGCATGGAATATCATTATCGCCCTTGGATTGCAAACTCGCTCAGACGATGTTGAGTGTGGCAATGTTATCATCGCCCTTGGGAAGCACATACAGTCAGACCACATAGGGCGTTAAATTCCATTATTGTCCTTTGGATAGCACACACGGTCGAGTGACGTCAACGTGGCATGCCATCATGTCCTTTAGAATGCACACACGGAGAGACAATGTCGGGCGTGGTAAGCCATCATCGCCCTTTTGCAAAACAAGCGGTCAGACGACGTTGGGCGTTAGATGCCATCATCGCCCTTGGACATCACACACGGTTGTACGACGTTAGTCGTGGCATGCCAGCATGGTCCATGGGTAGCACACACGATCTGACGACGTTGAGCGTGGCAAGCCATCATCGACCTTATACTGCACATACGGTAGGAAGACATCATGCATGGTATTCCCAAATGGACCTTGGGCAGCAAACATAGTCTGACGACGTCGGACATTACATGCCATCATCGTACTAGGGAAGCACACACTATTGGATGACGTCGGGCCTGGCATTCCATCTCGCCCTTGGATAGCACACGCAGTCGAACGACGTCGAGCGTGGCATGGCATTATCGTCCTTGGATAGCGCACGAGATCGGACTACGTCAGGTGCGGCATGCCATCATCGCCCTTGGGCAACAAACTTAGTCGGACAATGTCGGGCGTGGCATGCCATCATCGCCCTTGGAAAGCATACAAAAGGTCGGACGATGTCATGCGTGCCATGCTATCATCGTCGTCTGACAACATACACGGTCAGACGACGTCAGGAGTGCCATCCCATCATTGCCTTTGGAAAGCATACATGATTAGACAACTTCAGGTGTGGTATGTTATCATCTCTCTTAGACAGCAAAAATTTTCGGATGACGTCGGGCGTGGGATGCCTGCGTGGCCCTTGGGTAGCACACATTGTAAGATAACGTCGAGTGTGGCATGCCATCATCTCCCTTGGACATCACACACAATTGGACTATGTCAGGCGTGGCATGCCATCATCATCCCTAGGCAACACACACGGTCGCACAATGTTGGGCGTCGCATTCCCTCGTTGCCCTTGGAAAGCATCCACGATTGGACGACGTTCGGTGTATCATGCTATCATCGCCCTTGGACAACACACACGATCGGACAATGTCAAGCATGGCATGCCTGCATGGCCCTTTGGCAGCACACACGGTCAGATGAAGTGGGGCATGGCAAGCTTTATTGCCATTGGGCAGCACACGCGGTCGAACGATGTCGGGCATGAAGTGCCATTTTTGCCCTTGGAATGCACACACGGTGGGAAGACGTCTGGCGTGGCATTCCATCATCACCCTTCGAAAGAAAACGCGTTAGCACGACGTCGGGTGTTGGAATTCCATCATCATCCTTGGATAGCATACACAGAGGGACGACGTAGGGAGTTGCATGCCATCATCTGCCTTTGATAGAATACATGGTCGGACTACGTCAAGCTTGGCATGCCATCATCGCCCTTGGAATGAACACACGGTCAGATGATGTCAGGAGTGGAATTTAATCATCACCCTTGGATAGCATACACGGT
This sequence comes from Solanum habrochaites, assembly GCA_027704765.1. Classification (NCBI taxonomy): domain Eukaryota; kingdom Viridiplantae; phylum Streptophyta; class Magnoliopsida; order Solanales; family Solanaceae; genus Solanum; species Solanum habrochaites. The sequence goes on from JAKWJA010002062.1 coordinate 54,307, forward strand.
TAGACGATGTTGGGCATGCCATGCCATTATCGCCCTTTGAAAGCACATACAATTCGACGACGTTAGGCGTGGCATGCCATAATTGCCCTAGGGCAGTTAACATGGTCGGACTACGTTGGGCGTGGCATCCCATCACTACTCTTGGACAGAAAAGAGGGTCACGTGTGACATGTTATCATCGCCCATTGTCAGCTCACACGGTCAGACGATGTTGGCCATGGCAATGCCATCATCGCCCATGGATAGCACACATGATCAGACTACGTTAGGCGTGGCATGACATAATGGCCTTTGGGCAGCACACACGGTCGAATGTTGTCGGGCGTAGCATGCCATCATCATCATTGGGTTGCACACGCGGTCGGACGACGTCTGGCGTGACATGCCATCTTCGGCTTTGGACAACACACACGGTGGAACGATGTCGGGCGTGGTATGCCATCATCTCCCTTGGACAGCATACACAGTCGAACTATGTCATGCGTGGCATGCCATCATGGCCCTTGGAAAACACACGCGGTAGGACGACATCGGTCTTGGCAGGCCATCATCATCCTTGGAAAGCAAACACAGGGATGGACGACGTCGGGCGTGGCATCCCTTCATATCCCTTGGAATGCACACACGGTCGGACCACGTCGGGCACGGAATATCATTATCGCCCTTGGATTGCACACTCGGTCAGACGATGTTGAGTGTGGCAATGTTATCATCACCCATGGGCAGCACAGACGGTCAGACCACATAGGGCGTCAAATTCCATTATTGTCCTTTGGATAGCACACACGGTCGAACGACGTCAACGTGGCATACCATCATGTCCTTTAGAATACACACACGGACAGACGACGTCGGGCGTGGTAAGCCATCATCGCCCTTTTGCAGAACAAGCGGTCAGACGACGTTGGGAGTTAGATGCCATCATCGCCCTTGGACATCACACACGGTTGTACGACGTTAGGCGTGGCATGCTATCATTGTCCATGGGCAGCACACACGATCTGACGACGTTGAGCGTGGCTAGCCATCATCGCCCTTATACTGCACATACGGTAGGACGACATCATGCATGGTATGCCCACATGGACCTTGGGCAGAAAACATAGTCTGACGACGTCGGGCATTACATGCCATCATCGTACTAGGGAAGCACACACGATCGGACGACATCGGGCGTGGCATTCCACTCGCCCTTGGATAGCACACGCAGTCAAACGACGTCGAGCGTGGCATGGCAGCATCGTCCTTGGATAGAGCACGAGATCGGACTACGTCAGGCGCGGCATTCCATCATCGCCCTTGGGCTACAAACTTAGTCGGACAATGTCGAGCGTGGCATGCCATCATCGCCCTTGGAAAGCATACAAAAGGTCAGACAACGTCAGGCGTACCATGTTATCATCGCCGTCTGACAACATACACGGTCAGACGACGTCAGGCGTGCCATGCCATCATCGCCTTTTGAAAGCATACATGATTAGACAACTTCGGGTGTGGCATGTTATCATCTCTCTTAGACAACAAAAATTATGGGATGACGTCGACCGTGGGATGCCCGCGTGGCCCTTGGGTAGCACACATTGTCAGATAACGTCGAGTGTGGCATGTCATCATCTCCCTTGGACATCACACACAATTGGACTATGTCAGGCGTGGAATTCCATCATCATCCTTAGGCAACACACACGGTCGGACAATGTTGGGCGTGGCATTCCCTCGTTGCCCTTTGAAAGCATCCACGATTGGACGACGTTGGGTGTATCATGTTATCATCGCCCTTGGAAAACTCACACGATTGGACAACGTCGAGCATGGCATGCCTGCATGGCCCTTTGGCAGCACACATGGTCGTATGAAGTGGGGCGTGGCAAGATTTATTGCCATTGGGCAGCACACGCAGTCGAACGACGTCAGGCATGAAGTACCATTTTTGCCCTTGGAATGCACACACGGTGGGAAGATGTCTAGCGTGGAATTCCATCATCACCCTTCGATACAATACGCGTTCGCATGACGTCGGGCGTTGGAATGCCATCATCATCCTTTGATAGCATACACAGAGGGACGACGTAGGGCGTTGCATGCCATCATCTCCCTTTGACTGAATACATGGTCGGACTACGTTGAGCTTGGCATGCCATCATCGCCCTTGGAATGTACACACGGTCAGATGATGTCAGGCGTGGCATTTCATCATCACCCTTTGATAGCATACAGGGTTAGACGACGTTGGGCATGCCATGCCATTATCGCCCTTTGAAAGGACACACAATTCGACGACGTCAGGCGTGGCATGCCATAATTCCCCTAGGGCATAAAACACGGTCGGACTACGTTGGGCGTGGCATCCCATCATTGCTCTTGGACAGAAAAGTGGGTCACGTGTGACATGTTATCATCGCCCATTGTCAGCTCACACGGTCATATGACGTTGGCCGTGGCAATGCCATCATCACCCATGGATAGCACAAATTATCGGACTACGTTAGGCGTGGCATGACATCATGGCCTTTGTGCAGCACAAACGGTCGAATGTTGTCGGGCGTAGCATGCCATCATCGTCATTGGGCTGCACACGCGGTCGGACGATGTCTGGCGTGACATGACATCTTCGGCTTTGGAAAACACACACGGTGGAACGACGTTGGGCGTGGTATGCCATCATCGCCCTTGGACAGCATACACAGTCAAACTATGTCATGCATGGCATACCATCATGGCCCTTGGACAACACACACGATCGGAAGACATCGAGTGTGGCATGCCCTTGGGAAGCACACACGGTCAGATGACATCGGGCGTGGAATTCCATCATCGCCATGGGTCAGCACACGTAGTCCGATGACGTCGAGCGTGACATTCCATATTCGCCCTTGGACAGAACATACAGTGGGAAGACATTGGGCATGGCATGCCATCATCACTCTTAAAAAACATACACGATTATACTATGTCTAGCATGGCATGCCATGGACAGCATACACACGATCGAAGAACGTTGGGAGTGGCATGCCATCATCGCCCTTGGACAACACAAGCGGTCGGACGACTTCGGGGCGTGTCATGATATCATTGCCCTTGGACTGAACACACAGTCGGATGACGGTTTTCGTAGTAATGCTATCATCGCCCTAGGGCGACACACTCGATCGGACGATGTCGGAAGTTAAATGACATCATTGCCCTTTGGAAAGCATACACGGTCAAATGACGTAAACATGGCATGCCATCATCGTATTTGGATGCACACACAGACGGACGACGTCGGGCGTGGCATGCCATCAACGCCCTTGTGCAGTGTACATAGTCTTATGACTTCTCCGAGGAAATGCCATCATCGCCCATGGAATGCATTTATAATTGGAAGACGTCGATCCTGGCATGCCATCATCGCTCTTGGAAGGCATACACGATCGGACGATGTCGGGCGTAGCATGTTATCATCGCCCTTAGACAGCACACACGATCAGACGATATCGGGTGTGGCATGCCTGCGTGGCGCTTAGGCAGCACACATGTTCGGATGAAGTCGGGTGTGGCATGTCATCATCGTCATTAGGCAGCACACGCGGTCAGATAACGTCAGGCATGACGTCCCATTTTCGGCCTTGGACAGCACGGACAGTGGGATGAAGTCGGGCGTGGCATGCCGTCATCACCCTTGAATAGAATACACGATTGGAAGACGTCGGGCATTGTATTCCATCATCGCCCTTGGACTCTATACACAGTCGGAAAACGTCGGGCATGGAATACCATCATCGCCCTTGGAAATTATACAAATATAAAGACGCCAGGCGTGGCACATTATCAATTCCCTTGGACAGCACACACGATTGAACCACGTAGGGCGCGACATACCCGCATGGCCGGACACACGGTGGGAAGGCGTCGGGCGTGGTATGCCATTATCGCAATTGTGTAACACACACGTTTGGACGACTTCGGGCGTGGTATGTAATCTTCTCCCTAGGATTGTATACCAGGTTGGACGACGTCGGGCGTGGCATGAAATCATCGCTTTTGGGAATGAAGACACAGTTGGATAATGTCGGGAAAGGCATGCCATCATCGCAATTAGACAACATACACATGTTCAGACGATGTTGGGCGTGGCATGCAATAATCGCCCTTGGACAGCACACACACAGTCAGATGATATTCTGCGTTGCATGCCATGATTGTCCTTGGGCAGCACACACGGTCTTACTACGTCTGGCGTGGAATGCCATCATTGCCCTTTGAAAATAAAGACGATCGTATGGTGTCAGGCGTTGCATGTTATCATTGCCCATGGTCAGCACATAGGATTGGATGATGTCTATCGTGGCAATGACATCATCACCGTTTGAAAGCACACACGATCGGACTACGTCGAGCGTGGCTTGACATCAGGGCCTTTGGGCAGGACACACGATCAGACTACGTCGACCGTGGCAATGCCATCAGGGCCCTTGGAATGAACACAGGGTAGGCCGATATTGGTCTTGACATTCCATCATCACCCTTGGAAAACATACACGAACAGATGACGTCGGGTGTGGGATGTCATCATCTCCCATTTACAGCACACTCGATTGGACGACATCGGCCGTGACATGCCCGCATGGACCTTGGACTACACACATGGTGGGATGACGTCGAGCGTGGCATGCCATCATGGCCCTTGGAAAACACACACGGTAGGACGACATCTGGCTTGGACGACCATCATCGTCCTGTGACAGCAAACATAGGGACGGACGACGTCGGGCGTGGCATCCCATCATATCCCTTGGAATGCACACATGGTCGGACCACATCGGGCTTGGAATATCATTATCGCCCTTGGATTGCAACCTCAGTCAGACGATGTTCAGTGTGGCAATGTTATCATCGCCCTTGGAAAGCATACACGATCGGACAACGTCAGGTGTGGCATGCCAGTATGGTCCTTGGGCACAAAAATGATGGGATGACGTCGGGCGTGGCATACAATCATCGCTATTATAAAGCACACTCAGTCAGACGATGTCAGGCGTGGCATGACATCATCTCCATTGGGTACCACACCGAGTCAAACGATGTCAGGAGTGACATACCATCTTCGCCCTTGGATACCACACATAGTGGGATAACGTCGGGCGTGGCATGCCATCATCATCCTTCGACAACATAAATGGTCAGACGACGTTGGGCGTGGAATGTTTGCATGGCCTTTGGGCAGCACACAGAGTTGAATGACGTCTGGAATGGTATGCAATTATCGCCATTGGGCAGCACATATGGTCGGATAACATCGGGCGTGACGTGCCATCTTCTACCTTGGGTAGCGCACACGGTGGGATGACGTCGAGTGTGGCTTGCTATCATGTCCTTGGACAACATACACTTAAGAGTACGAAAGGCATGGCATGCCATCATATCCCTTGACAAGCACACACGGTAGGACGACATCGGGCGTGGGAGTCCATCATCACCCTTGGATAGAATACACGGTCATACGACGTACGGCATGGCATGTTATAATCACCCTTGGACTGCACACATGGTCGGACGATGATTAGCGTGGAAATTCTATCATCGCCGTTGGGGGGTGTTTGTGCCAAAGGGTAGAAGACATCGGCATTAAATTTCCATTATTGCCCTTTGGGCACACTATCGGTCGGACGACGTGGAAGTGTCATGCCGTCATCGCCCTTGGACTGTCACACACAGACAATACGTTGAGTTCATGGCATGTCCATCAATCGCCCGTGAGCACACACAAGCATTTTGACGATGTCGGCGTGTCAAGCTAGCATCGACCATGGGAATGCACCCACGATAGGAAGACGACAATCGTGCATGGTATGCCATCATCACCCTAAGGATAGCATCACACGATTAAAAACGTGGGGCTTGGCATGCCCGCGTGGACCTTGGAAGCACACCGCCGATGATCATCGGTGGTGTGCCATCATCATTATTAGGCACACATGCGGTTCGGACATGTTGTGTATGAGTGTCCTTTTTGCTCGTTAACACACATGACGGTGGAATGACGTTAGGCGGGCACTGCCCATCATCTCCCTAGGAAAGACTACACTGTCCGGCCTACATCAAGCGTGCCTGCATCATTCGCCCTGGACTGCAATACATAGTCAAACGACGTTGGCGTAGCATGACATTATCTCCCTTGGACATTATACACGCTATACTCGTCGTTATTCCTGCATGCCATGTAATAGCCCTTGGAAATAAATGCAACGAATTGATGAATGTCGGCGTGTCATAGCCTCATTACAATTGGGACAGCGTAAAAAGGCCGAACGACGTCCAGGCGTGGCTATGCCATCCAATCATCGCCCTTGGACAACATACCTGTCAGACGACTCAAGGCGTGCCATGCCATCATCACCTTTGGAAAGCATAATATTGAGAACAAACCGTCGTGTTGTGGCATGTTATCATGAGCCTTGACGGCAAACGTAGGATGACTCGTACGTGGCCATTACGCGTGGCACTTTTGTAGCACACATGGTCAGATAATGTCGAATGTGGCATGCCATCATCGCCCTTGGACATCAAACACAATTGGACTATGTCAGGCGCGGCATGCCATCATCGCTCATAGGCAAGACACACGGTCGGAAAACGCCGGCGTGTCATTCCTTGGTCGCCCTTTTAAAGCATACATGATTGGATGACGTTGGGTGTGTCATGTTATCATCGCCCTTTGACAACACACAGGATTGGACGACGTCGGGCGTGGCATGCCTGAATGGCGCTTTGGCCGCCCACACGGTCAGATGAAGTGGGGCGTGGCAAGCTTTATTGCAATAAGGCACCACACGCGGTCGGACGAGCATCGGGCATGAGTACAATTTTTTGCTATGGCGATCACCACGGTGGGGAAGCGTCCTGGCATGGCATTCTCATCTCCCTTGGATAGAAATACTGTCCCGAGGTCGAGAAATGAAATGCCATCATCGTCCTTGGCCTGCATTCACGGTCGGAACGACGTCGTATTGGCATCACATCACGCCCTTGCCAGACATACACGTTCAAGTAAGAAAGGTGTGGCTGCCATCATCTCCCTTGACAAGCATACCAACGGTAGACGACAGTCGGGCGTGGAGTCCATCTACCCTTGGATAGAAATCACGTCATAATGACTATGGTGTGGCATGTTATAAAATCATCCTTGGTACTGCACAATGGTCGGACGATGATTAGCGGAAATGCTAATCATCGCCGTTTGGGTTGCGCAAACGGTCAGACACACTGGCATTAAATGCCATCCATTTCCCCCTTTGACAGGACACATACGATCGGACGACGTGACGTGGCATTCCGTCATCAGGCCTTTGGAGCCCACCCACGGACAATGATGTTGAGCATGGCATGTCATCATCGCCCTTGTGAGCACACACAGTCGAAGATGTCGGCGTGGCAATGCTATCATCGACCATGGATGCACAAACTATACACGACATCGGGATTGGTATGCCATCATCACCCTAAGACCTTGGGCAGCACACACGGCTGGATGATGTCAAGCGTGGTATGCCATCATCATCATTAGGCAACACATGCGGTCGGACAATGTTGGGTATGACATGCCATTTTTGCTCTTAGACAACACACACGGTGGGACAACGTTAAGCGTGGCATGCTATTATCTCCCTTGGAAAGAATACACTGTCGGCCGACATCATGCGTGGCATGCCATCATCGTCCATGGACTGCATAAATAGTCGAACGACATTGGGCGTAGCATGCCATCATCTCCCTTGGACAGCATACACGCTATGACTACGTCGGGCATGCCATGCCATGATAGCCCTTGAAATAAATGCACAAATGGATGATGTCGGGCGTGTCATAGACATCATTGCATATTGACAGCATACAAAAGGTCGAACGACGTCAGGCGTGAAATGCCATCATCGCCCTTGGACAACATACACGGTTAGACAACATCAGGCGTGCCATGCCTTCATCGCCTTTTGAAAGCATACATGATTAGACAACGTCGGGTGTGGCATGTTATGATCGGCCTTGGACAGCAAAACCGATCGGATGACGTCATACGTGGCATGCCCGCGTGGCACTTTTGTGGCACACGTGGTCAGATAACGTCGACTGTGGCATGCCATCATCGCCCTTGGACATCACACCCATTGTACGATCAAGGCGTGGCTGCCATCATTCATCTCTCCCTTTAGGCAACACACACGGTTCGGCAAAACGGCGGGCGTGTCATCCCTGGTCGCCCTTCTAAAGATACACGATTGACGACGTTGGGTTGTCATGTATCAGTCATCGCCCTTAGGACAGGACGCACACACCACGATACACGTCGGCGTGGCAATTGCCTGCATGGCTCTTTTTTTGCTGCCATCCACAGGTTAGGATGAATGGAGCGTGGCGAACTTTATTCCACAAGGGCACCACACCGGTCGACTACATCGGGCATGAAGTGCAATTTTGTCCTATGGGAATGCCACACGGTGGGAAAGAGTTTGGCATGTCATTCCATCATCTCCCTTGGATAGAATACATGGTCCACGAGGTCGGGCCTGGCATGCCATCATCGTCTTTGGACGCATTCCGATTCACGTTCAGACGACTTCAAGGCGTTGCAGATAGCATCGCCTTGGACAGCAGCATTGTCACCTACGTCGGGCATGGCTGGTCATCAATCGCCATGTGGAATAAACACAAGTCGAATGATTCGGGCGTGGCCTTACCATAAACGCAATTGGACAAGATAACACAGGTCGGAACGATGTAGGCGTGGCACTTCCATTTTCTATCTCTTGGACCTCATACCGGTCAGACAACGTCGGTTGTCCCATGCCATCATCGCCCCTGGAAAGAATAAACGAATGAAAGACGTCGGGTGTGGCATGTTATCATCGCCCTTGGATAGCACACACAATCGGACAATGTCGGGCGTGGCATACCCGCATGTTATCATCGCTCTTGGGCAGCACACACTTTCGAATGACGTTGGGCGTGACATACCATCTTCACCCTTAGAGAGCACACACGAAGGGACGACCTCGGGCGTGGCATGTCATCATCTCTGTTGGGACAACATAGACTGTCGGACTACGTCAGGCTTGGCATACCATCATTTTCCTTGGACAGCACACACGAACGGACGACGTCGGGTTTGGCATGCCCGCATGGATCTTGGGCAGCACACACAGTCATATGACATCGCGCGTGGCATGCCATCATCGCCATGGGGGAGAACATGCAGTCGTACGACATAGTGTGTTACATGCCTTCATCGCCCTATGATAGAACACATTGTGGGACGTCGTCGGGCATATCATGCCATCATCGCCCTTGGACATCACACACAATCGCACTACCTACGTCATGAGTGGAATGCCAACTTGTTCCTTGCCAGCACATATGGTCGTACAACGTCGGCCTGGCATGCCATAATCGCCCTTGAACTCATTCACAAGATCCACAGTTGTCGGGCGTGGAATTCATAATCTACCCTGGACACCTACACGTTTGTACAACGTCGGGCGAGCATTGTCATCGCCTTGACTAACACACATGATTGGACGATGCTGGCATGGCACTGATATCTCTCCCTTGGGCAAGCACTCTCGTCGGACAAAACGCGCCGTTAACTGCCATCATTGCGCCTTTTAGACAGCACACACATTGAACGACTTCAACGTGTATACATCATCGGCATTTGGATGCACACCATAAGCTCCTTACGACAGTTACTAGGCGTGGCATTCCACATTGACCCTTGGGCAGCACACACAATCGGATTACGTTCATCCATGGCTATGCCATCTCTCCCTTGATAGCACACTCATGTTGGACGACATCGGTCATGGCATTCCATCACGTCTTTCTTAAGTTTTTACATTTATATTATTCTATATAAATAAAAATATATATTTTTTAAAAAAACTAACCAACTTAAGGAATACCATGTAGATCTCAAAAAAATTGCAGAATAAAAAATAATAGTGCCATACAGATATTTGTAGCCCAAAGTTCGAGCATTGAAGTTTCACTAAATCAAAGATTAAACTCCAAAAAAGTATTTGTAATTTGTGAAATTTTGAACGACATAACATTTTGACTTGATGGTCCGATTGAGGCATTTTTCTTCTCAATGATTGTTTATTTTTTTCTATATTACGCGAAAATAGCATTTGGACGAGCCGATTTTTCCACAAAACTCCTTTATACTACTTCAATTCTTACTTTTCCCGCAAATTTTAAGAAAATAGTAATTCTTTAATTGGCTCAAATCTTTAAATAAAATTGAATTTTTGATTCAAAACCCTTTGTAACACAATTTTTGAGAATATAAATTTAATTTTAGATATAATTTTACTACAAATTTTTTATCCCGTTCAATTTTACATTTTCCCTGCCCCTAATTTGCACACATTTCGAAACCGTCGGCGTGGCATGCAATCATTGCCCTTTGACAGCACCAAACGATCACACTACGTTAGGCTTGGCATGCAATCAATAGCCCTTGGCAGCACAAATAGTTTAAATGTCGTATGGAAATGTCCATCATCGCTCTAAAATAATGCACCCACGTAAGAGGAAGTCGGGCATGGCATACAACATTACCTTTGAAAGCTCACTATCGGATGACGTAGGTCGTGGGCATTTTCCTCATCACTCCCTTTTGAACAGCACACCACACACGCGTCAGGCGTGGCTGCCCGCATGACCTTGGGAAGCACACAGCAATTTCCGGTCAGATGATGTCGGGCGTGGCATGCATCATCGCCATTAGAATCTCACGCGTTCAGAACATATTAAGGGCATGACTTCCATAATCGCCAACTAGGAGCACACTGGTGAACAATGGTCAGGCGAAGCATTCCATCATCGACTTGGACTACACACCACGTCTAACACGTCGGGCGTGTCATGACTCATGCCTTGGACAACACTTACTGTCAGAAGGTGACAGCGTGGCAGGTCATTATCGCCCTTGGAAAATCATACACAAACATGGATGACGTTGGTCGGGGCATGCCACATCACCCTTTAAAAATATACATGTCGGATGACTCTTGGCGTGGCGTGTTATCATCTCCTTTGATTGAACATATACATCCGGTCGAATTGGTGTGGCAAGGCTATCATCTCCCTTGTCCAGCACACACGGTCGGATATTCGGTCGTAAATGCATTATTCCTTTTGGAAAGTAACCCCGGTCCGTTGACATTGCGACGTCGCATGCCATCTCGCCTTTGGACTTATACAAGAACAGACGACGTCGGCGTTGGTATGCCTTCATCGCCCCTCTTGTAGCACAAATGGCGAGCAATTTGGGATTGAGATGTCCACTAGCGCCCTTGGACAGCACAGTCACTTTCGACAATTTTACGGCTTTTACATGACCAACAATGGTCCTTGGGCAGCATAGACGGTCGAATGACATGATTGTGGAATGCCATATCAGATGCCATTGTACTTCACATACAGTAGGACTAATTGGTGTGTGACACGACCATAAAGCCCTTGTGCATCACAACACACGTCATATACATCGGCGTTACATGCAATCATCGCACTTGGGAAGCAAACACAGTCCTGATTACATTGCGCGTGGCATGCCCAATTCTCCCTCACAGAAACGCACACACGGTCGGACAACATCGAGCATGACTGTCCATCATCCCCCCTTGGACAGCACACACATAGAACTACTACGTATGGGTGCATGCCATCGTCGCCCTGTGGGAGTAAAACATCGGCGTACGATGTTGAATTTGCATGCAATTAATCGCTTGGAAAGCATACGCAATCGGACGACGTCTGGGCCGTGGTATGCCGGCATGCCCTCGTCCGCCGACATGGTCGGATGACTTGGCGTTGGAATGTCATCATCGGTCCATTACGCAGCAACAACACGATGTCGTATCGTTCAGTGTGGCATGCCATCACTCCTTTGGACACACACACCTATCGACAGACAACGTCAACGTGCATGCCCGCATTGGCCGCTTTGAGTCACAAACCCTGCAAGCTCGGATTAAGTGGGCGTGGCAAGCCTTATGTCATTGGGCACACACAGCTGTCGGCAACATAAGGGCATGAAGTGCAATTTTTTTTCCCTTGGAATGCACACAGGTGTGAAACCTGTCAGGGTAACGGTGGGAAGACGTCTGGCGTGGCCATTCCATCATCGCCTTGTATAATTCAACGACGTCGCACGACGTCGGGCGTTTCAATGCCATCATCGTCCTTGGACAACATGCACGGTCAAACTACGTCGGGTGTGGAATGTAATCATCGCCATTGGAACGAATATAGAGTTGGATGATGTCGGGCATGGCATAACATCATCGCAATTGGACAAGATACACAGGGTCGGATTATGTTAGGCGTGGATGCCATCATCTCCGTTGAACAACATACAAGGTCAGTCAACCGTCCGGGTGTCCCCATGCCTCATCGCCCTTTGGAACGAATAAACCTCGGACGACGCGGGTGTTGGTATGTTATCATCGCCCTTGGACACCCACACGAGTCGGTACAACGTCGGGTGTGGCATGCCTGCATTTACAGCAACCCTTGTGCAGCACAAGCTTTCGGACGACATTGGGCGTGACATGCCATCTTCCCCCTGAGAGCACACACGGTTGAAATGAAGTTCGGGCGGAATACCATCATATCCCTTGATAGCATAAGACGTCGGACTACGTCAGGCTTGGCATACCATCATTTCTCTTGGACAGCAATCACACTATCCGGACGCACGTTGGTTGTGTGCATGCCAAGCATGGGACACTTGGGTAGCAAAAAAAATCAGATTACATCGTAGCGGAGTGGCATGCCCATTTATCCCATGGTGGACACCAATTCTTTCGCAATCGTGCATGACATGCCATCATCGCCCTAGGATAGAACACATCGTGGGACGTCGTCAAGCATGGCATGCCCTCATCGCCCTTGGACAGCATACACAATCGCACTACGTCAGGAGTAGAATGACATGATGTCCCTTGGCCAGAAAACACGGTCAGACAACGTTGGGCGTGGCAGGACATCATCACCCTTGGATATCATACACAAGATCGGACATTGTCAGGCGTGGAATGACATCATCACCCTTGGACAACATACACGTTTGGACAACGTCGGGCGTGGCATGTTATCATCGCCCTTGGACTACACACACGATTGGACGACGGTTGGCGTGGCAATGATATCATCGCCCTTGGGCAGCACACTCGGTCGGACAACATCGGCCGTTAAATGCCATCATTGCCCTTTGGACAGCACACACGGTCGGATGACGTCAATGTGGCATACCATTATCGCCTTTGGATGCACACACAGACAGACGACGTCGGGCGTGGCATGTCATCATTGCCCTTGGGCAGCACACATAATTGGATAACGTCATCCATGGCAATTCCATCATCGCCTTTGGATTGCACTAACAATTTGACGACATCGGGCGTGGCATTCCATCATCACCTTTCTAGTTTTACATTTATATTATTATATATAAATAAAAAAATAATAATTTTTTTTACAAAAACTAAACCAAATTAAGGATATGACCACATAGATCTTAATAAATTATGCAGAATAAAAAATAGTAGTGTCATACGGATATTCGATCCCAAAGTTTCAATCATTTAAGTTTCACCAAATCAAAGATTGAAACTAAAAAAAAAAGTAGTTGTAAATTTGATAAATTTTAAATTACCATAACTTTTTACTCGGATGTCCGATTGAGCCGATTTTTTTTCTCCATTTGGTTATTTTCCTATATCTACGCGAAAATAAGCATTTGGACAAGCTGATTTTCCAAAAAAACATAATTATACTCATTCAATTTTGAATTTCCCTCAAATTTTGAAGAAAATTGTAATTCTTTGTTGCTACGAATCTGATAAAAGAAAACAGATTTTTGATTTCAAAATACCTTTATAACACATTTTAGTAAATAAATTTTAATATTAGATAATCAATTTTATGACAAAAAGCTTTTATCCCGTTGAATTTTACATTTTCCCTAATTTTGCACACACTGTCGAACGACGTCGAGCGTGGTATGCAATCTTCGCCCTTTGATAGCAAACATGATCACACTACGTTAGGCCTAGCACGAAATTATAGCCCTTCGGTAGCACAAGCAGTTGGACAACGTCGGCCTTGGAAATGCCATCATCGCTCTTGTAATGCACACACGGTAGGAGAAGTCGGGCATGGCATATAATCATCACCCTTTGAAATCATACACGATCGGACGACGTCGGGCATGACATGTTATCATCCCCCTTTGACAGTATACACGATAAGACGACGTCGGGCGTGGAATGCCCGTATGGACCTTGGGAAGCACACGCGGTCGGATAACGTCAAGCGTGGCATGCCATCATCACCCTTGGGCAACAAACACGGTCTGACTACGTCGGGCGTGGCATGACATCATGGCCCTTGGCCAGCACAGAAGGTCGGACGATGACAGCGTGGCAGGCCATCATCGCCCTTGGAAAGCATACACAGACATGGATGACGTTAGCCGTGGCATGCCATCATCGCCCTTGGAAAGTATACATGGTCGGACGACGTCTGGTGTGGCGTGTTATCATCTCCCTTGGCTAGCACACATGGTCGGACGACGTAGGTCATTAAATGCCATTATCTCCCGTTTGACAGTACACACTGTCCGCCGACGTCGACGTGGCATGCCATCATCGCCTTTGGACTGCATACACGAACAGAGGACATCGGGCGTGGCATGACAGCATGGTCCTTGGGCAGCATAGACGGTCGGATGACGTTGATTGTGGCATGCCATAATCGACATTGTACTTCACATACAGTAGGACGACATCGGGCGTGACATGATAACATGGCCCTTGTGCCGTACACACAGTCGGACGACATCGGGCGTTACATGCAATCATCGCACTTGGGAAGCACACACGGTCTGATGACGTTGCGCATGGCATGCCATTCGCCCTTGGACAGCACACACGATCGGACAACGTCGAGCATGACATGTCATCATCCCCCTTGGACAGCACACACCATGGGACTACATATGGCGTGGCATGCCATCGTCGCCCTTGGGCAGCACATACAATGGTACGACGTCGAGCGTGGCATGCAATCATCGTCCTTGGAAAGCATACACAATCTGACGACGTCGGGCGTGGCATGCCAGCATGGCCTTCGAGCAGCACACACGGTCGGATGACGTTGGGCGTGGAATGCCATAATCTCCATTAGGCAGCACACGCGGTCGTACAACGTCGGGTGTGGCATGCCATCATCGCCATCGGTCAGCACACGCGGTTGGACGACGTCAGGCATGACATGAAATATTCTTTCTTGTATAGTTTACACAGTGGGATAATGTCTGGCCTGGCATGCCATTATCGCCCTTGGACAATATACACGATCGGATAACATCGGTCGTGGCAATACCATTATCACTCTTGGAATGCTCACAAGGTTGAAGGACGTCGGGCGTGGCATGCCATCATCGCCCTTGGAAAGCATACACGATCGGACTATGTCAGGCGTGGCATGTTATCATCCACCTTTGACAGCACACACGATCGGATGACGTCGGGCGTGGCATGCCTGCATGGCCCTTGGGCAGAACAAATGGTCAGATGACGTCGGGCTTGGCATACCATCATCGCAATTAGAAAGCACACTCGGTCGGACGATGTCGGGCGTGGAATGTAATCATCGCCATTGGGCACCACACACGGTCGAACGACGTCAGGCGTGACATGCCATCTTCGCCCTTGCATAGCACACAGTGGGACGACGTCAGGCATGACATGCCATTATCATCCTTCAACAACATAAATGGTCGGACAACGTTGGGCGTAGAATGTCCGCATGGCCATTGGGCAGCACACAGAGTTGAATGACGTCGGCTATATCATGCAATTATCGCCATTGGGCAGCACATGTGGTTGGATGACATCGGGCGTGACATGCCATCTTCGTTCTTGGGTAGCGCACACGGTGGGACGACGTCGAGCGTGGCATGCCATCACGCCCTTGGACAATATACACGTTCAGAGTACGAAAGGCGTGTAATGCTATCATACCCCTTGGCCAGCACACACGGTAGGACGACATCGGGTGTGGGAGTCCATCATCTTCCTTGGACGAATACACTGGGTCAAACAATGTCGGGCGTGAAATTCCATCATCACCCTTGGACAACATACACGGTCGGACGATGTCAGGCGTGGCATGCATGCGTGGCCCTTGGGAAGCACACACTGTCGAATGACATCAGGCATGGCATACCATCATCGCCATTGGGCAGCAAGCGCGGTCGGACGACGTGGGGTGTGATGTGCCATCTTTATTCTTAGACAGCACAAAAGATGGGATGACATCGGGCGAGGCATGCCATCATCGCCCTTGAATAGCATACACGGTCGGACGACGTCGGGAGTGGCATGACATCATTGCCCTTTGACATCGTAAAAGGTCAAACTACATATTGTGTGGCATTCAATCATCGCCCTTGGAATGAACAAATTGTCGGATGTTGTCAGGTGCGGCATGCCATCATCGCAATTGTACAAGATACACAAGATCACACGACGTCAGGGGCTGCATGCCATCATATCCCTTGGATAAAATACACGGTCAGACGATGTTGGGTGTGCCATTCCATCATCGCCCTTGGAAAGCATACACGATCGGATGACGTATGCAGTGGCGTGTTATCATCGCCCTTGGACAAGACACACAATTGGACGACATGAGGTGTGGCATGCCAGCATGGCCCTAGGGAAGCACACACGGTGGGATGACGTCTAGCGTTGCATGTCGTCATTTCCCTCGGACAAAACACACGATCGGACTACATCGGGCGTGGCATGTTATCATCGCCCTTGGACAGCACACACGATTGGACCACGTAGGGCATGGCATACCCGAATGGCCCTTGGGCACGACACACGGTCGGATGACATCTAGCGTGGCATGCCATTATTGCCCTTGGATGACACACACGATCGAACTACGTCGGGCATGACATGCCATTATCGCTCATGGGAAGAACACACGGTCCGATGACATCAGGCGTGGCATGTCATCATTGCCCTTGGATAGCACACACTGTGGGATGACGTCGGTCGTGGCATGCCATCATCTCACTTGGACAGCATATACGGTCGGACTACGTCAGGCATGACATGCCATTATGTCCCTTGGATAGCACACGCGGTAGGACGACGTCGATTGTGGCAGGCCATCATCACCCTTAGACAACATAAACAAGGTCGGACAATGTCGGGTGTTGCATGACATCATCGCCCTTGGGTAGAATACATGGTCGTATGACATATGGAGTGAAATGTTATAATCACCCTTGGACTGCACACATGGCCGGACGATGATTAGCATGAAAATGCTATCATCACTGTTGGGTTGCACAAACAGTCAGACGACAACTGGCATTAAATGCCATCATTGCTCTTTGGACAGCACACAAGGTCGGACGACGTCAACATGGCATGCCATCATCGCCCTTTGACTGCACAAATGGACAGACGACATTAAGCATGACATGTCATCATCGCCCTTCTGCAGCACACACGGTCGAACGATGTCGGCTGTGGCAATACTATCATCGAACATGGAATGCACACATGATAGGATGACATCTGGCGTGATATGCCATCATCGCCCTAGGACAACACACACGATCGAACACATCGCGCGTGGCAAGCCAGCATGGACCTTGGGAACCACACACTACAGGATGACGTCAAGCGTGGTATGCCATCATCACCATTAGGCAGCACAAGCGATCAGACAATGTTGGGCATAACGTTCCATTTTTTCTCTTGGACAACACACACTATGGGACGACGTTAGGCGTGGCATTCCATCATCAACCTTGGACAGAATACGCTGTCGGCCAACGTGGTGCGTGGCATGCCATCATCGCCCATGGACTGCATACATGGTCGAATGAATTTGGGCGTGGCATGCCATCATCTCCCTTGGACAGCATACATGATATGACTATGTCGGGCATGGCATTCCATGATAGCCCTTGGAATGAACGCACAAATGGATGATGTCGGGCGTGGCCTAGCCATCATTGCAATTTGACTGCAAACAAAAGGTCGGACGACGTCAGGCGTTGCATGCCATCATCGCCTTTCGACAACATACACGATCAGACGATGTCTTGCGTGTCATGTCACTATCACCTTTGGAAAGCATACATAAATAGACAACGTCGTGTGTGGAATGTTATCATCGTCCTTGGACAACAAAAATGATCGGATGACATCGTGCGTAGCATGTCCGCGTTGCTCTTTTGTATCACACATGGTCAGATAACGTCGAGTGTGGCATGCCATCATCGCCCTTGGAAATCACACACAATTGGACTATGTAGGGTGTGGCATTCCCTGGTCGCCCTTGGAAAGCATACACGATTGGACGACGTTGAGTGTGTCATGTTATCATCGCCCTTGGACAACACACACAATCCGATGACGTCGGGCGTGGAATGCCCGCATGACACATTGGCTGCAGACACGGTCGGATGAAGTGGGGCGTGGAAAACTTTATTTCCATAGGGCACCACACGCGATCGAATGATGTCGGGCATGAAGTGCCATTTTTGCCATTGGAATGCACACACGGTGGGAAAATGTCTGGCGTGGCATTATATCATCGCCCTTGGATAGAATACACGGTTGCACGACGTTGCGCATTGAAATGCCATCATCGTCCTTGGACTGCATACACGATCGGATGACGTCAGGCGTGGCATGACATCATCGCACTTGGACAACATTCACGGTCGTACTACGTCGGGCGTGGCATGTCTTCATCGCCATTGGAATGAACACAGAGTCGGATGATGTCAGGTGTGGAATATTATCATCAGAATTGGACTAGATACACAGGGTTGGACGATGTCACGTGTTGAATGCCATCATCTCCCTTGAAAAGTATACAGGGTCAGACAACGTCGTGTATCCCATGCAATCATCACCCTTGGAAAGAATAAACGATCAGATGACGTCGAGTGTGGCATGTTATCATTGCCCTTTGAAAGCACACACGATCGAACAACGTCGGGTGTGGCATGCAGGCATGTTATTATCTCCCTTGGGCAGCACACACTTTCGGACGACGTTGAGCGTGACATGCCATCTTCACCATTGGAGAGCACACACGGTGGGATGACGTCGAGCGTGGCATTCCATCATCTCCCTTGGACAGCATAGACGGTCGGACTACGTCATGCATGGCATACCATCATTTATCTTGGACATCACACACGATTGGGCGACGTTGGGTGTGGCATGCCCGCATGGACCTTGGGAAGCACACGCGTTCGGATGACATCAGGCGTGGCATGCCATCATCACCATAGGGCAGCTCCTGCGGTCGGATGACGTCGAGTATGACGTGCTATCTTTGCCGTTGGACAGCACACTCGGAGGGACGATGTAGGGTGTTGCATGCCATCATCTCCCTTGGACAGAATACATGGTCGGACTACGTCGAGCTTGGCAAGCCTTCATCGCCCTTGGAATGAACACACAGTCAGATGATGTCAGATGTGGCATTTCATCATCACCCTTGGATAGCATACACGATTAGTTGACGTCGAGAATGCCATGCCATTATCTGCCATGGAAAGCACACACGATTGGATGACGTCGGGTGTGGCATACCATAATTGCCATTGGGCAGTAAACACGATCGGTCTACGTTGGGTGTGGCGTCCCATCGTTGCTCTTGGACAACAAAGAGGGTCACGCGTGACATGTTATCATCTTCCACTGTCAGACGATGTTGGCCGTAGCAATGCCATCAATGCCCATGGACAGCACACACGATCAGACTACGTTAGGTTTGGCATGACATCATTGTCCTTGGGCAGCACACATGATCGGATGACGTCGGGTGTTAAATTCCATTTATGCCCTTGGACAACATGCATGGTCGGACTACGTCGAGTGTGGCATGTTATATTCGCCCTTGGGAAGCATACACGATCGAATGACGTCAAGTGTGGCATGTTGTCGTTGCCCTTGGACAGCACACACAATAAGACGTGTCGGCATGGCGTCCTGCATGGCCTTTGGGCAAACACATGGTCGTAGGAAGCGCGTAGGAAGAAGACACAGACGACAGTCGGCGTGGCATGCCATCATCGTCGCCGATGTGACCGCATACACACATCAAACAACTTGAACCGTGACATCCATCATCGCCCTTGGACAACACATCGGCGGTCGGCAAAGAAGGAATGAATCTATCTCCGTGGATTAAGCAATACACAGTATGACGACATCTGGATGACATGTTATAATTACCCTCGACTGCACACACGTGATGGACGCCCGTTAGAGTGGTCAATTCTATCATAACCTTGCAGGCACAAACGATCAAGATGTCTGCATTAAATGCCATCATTGCTCTTTGGACATCATACACAGTCGGGACGACCATCGCGTGGCATGCCATTATCACTCTCCTTGTGACTGCACACCGGAAGAGACGTCAGGCATGGCATGCCATCATGCCCTTGTGCAACACACACGATCATACGATGTCGATCGTGGGCAATGCCCAGCATGATACCTAGAATCCCACCCACAAACCACACACGCAACATCATCGACGATGTCAGGCGTGATTGCCAATCATTGCCCTGCATAGTACACACAATTGGACATGTCGGGCGTGGCATACCCGCAGTCCGCTGGGCAAACACCACGGTCGGATGACATCAGGTGTGGCATGTCATCATCTACCATTGTGTAGCCACACGCGGTCGGCGGACAATTCGGCATGAACGCTGCCATCTTTTGCCCTTGGAAAGCACACATACGATGGGACGAACGTCGGGTTTGGCATGCCATATTGCCCTTGGGCATACACAAGGTTCAGACACTGTGGGTGTGGCAACATCCCATCATTGGCTATTGACAGCAAGACTTCACGCGTGACATTTTACCCAACGCCCATTGTCAGCATCACGTCAATACGACGTTTCCGTGGCAAGCCATTCGTGCCCATAGACCCCACACACAATCGGACCCTACGTTTAGGCGTGGCATGAGAATCATGGCCCTTGGGCACACACACGATCGGACGACGTCGGCGTTAAATTCCATCATTTCCCTTGGACCACTAAATTGTCAGACTACGAAAAGTGTGGCATGTTAATCAATCAGCCATGAAAGCATACATGATCTAATACGTCAGGTGTGGCCTGTTTGTTATTACCCTTGGACAACACACACGATAAGACGAATGTTCAGGCATGTGTGTTCCTGCATGGGCCTTTGGGCGCACCCGGTCAGATGACGTCTGGCGTAGCAATGTACTCAATCGTTATTGGGGCAGCACACCGGTCGGACGACGTCGGCGTGACATGCATCTTCTTTTCTTGGACAGCACACCACGGTGGAACGACGTCGGGCATGGTATCCATCATCGCCTTGACACATAAACATTCCGATGACTCATGGCGTGGCATACATCATGGCCAAAAAAGAAAAAAAAAAAATTGACACACACATACGACGTACGACAATCGGGTGTGGCATGACTTTGGAACACACACGGTCCAGATGATGTCAGCGTGGCAAGTGCCATCACTTGCCTGGGTCCAGACAAGTAGTCCGTGACATTCGAGGCGTCACATTCCATCTTCGTCCTTGGACATAACACACGTAGGAAGAACACGGGCCATGGTATGCATCACACCCTTGGAAAACATACACTTTAGACTATGTCTGGCATGCAATTTAATCATAGGACCTTGGCCATCAACACCCAATAGACGACGTAGTGTGGATCCCACGTCGCCCATGGACAGCATACACACCCGATCGAAAAATGTTGGGCATATGGCATGCATCATCGCGCCTTGGCACACACGACGATTGTAGCTTTCGGGGCGTGTCTGATATCATTTTGCCTTTGGAACACTGGAACACGCCTACGGTTCAGATGATGGTTGGCGTGGTAAAGGCTATCATCTCCTTAGCAGCACCTGGTCGAATGATGCTCGGAAGTTAAATGCATCATTGTGGCCCTTTGGAAAGCACACATATTTAAACGACGTCAACATGGAATTCCATCTTTCGCATTTTGAGCACACACAGACTGACGACTGTCGTGTCATGGCATGCTATCACGCCTCTTGTGCATTACACATAGTCTGATGAACTCGCCCAGGGAAATTGCCATCTTCGCCCGGATGCATTCACAATTCGACGACGTTGATCCTGAATACCATTTCGCCCTTGGAAGGGCATACAACTATCGGACGATGTCGGGCGTGAACATGTATCATCGGCTCTGGACAACAAACGAGCGAAATACCTATCGGTGTGGCATGTCCATCAAATCGGCCATTAGGCAGCACACGCGGCGTCGGATGACGTCAGTGTGACGTGCCATTTTCGCCCTTGGACAGCACAGATGGTGGTATGACGTCATGTGCGTGCATACCATCATCACCCTTGAATATAATACACAATCGGACGACGTCGGGCATTGTATTCCATCATCACACTGAAATCCATACAGACGGTCGGACAACTCGGGCATAGAATCCCATTATACAATCGCCTTGAATGCACTCACATTGGACAACTCGGGTTGGCATGCCAATCATGCCTTTCTATTTTTACCTTTACCTATTACATAATAAAAATATAATAAATTTTGTTTAAACAACTAAAACCAAATACGGATATGAACTCACATAGATCTCAAAAAAATATGCCGAATAAAATAATAGAGTGTCTACGGATATTTAGCCCAAAGTTTCCAATCGTTGAGTTTTCACCAAATCAAAGATTGAAACCAAAAACAGTAGTTGTAAAATTGTGAAATATTAAACAACCATAACTTTGACTTAGATGTTCGATTGAGGCCATTTTTTTTTTTAAACAATTTGGTTATTTTTCTATATCTTAACACTAAAACGCGAAAATAGGCATTGGACGACCCGATTGTCAAAAAACATGTTAATACGTCATCAATTTTGAATTTCCCCCCTTTTCCTCCAAGATTTTGAAGAAAATTATAATTCTTTATTGGCTACGACTCTGATAAAGAAAAAATATTTTTGTTTCAAAATACCTTTTAAAACATTTGAGTATATAATTTTATGTTAGATATCAATTTTATGAAAAAAAGCTTTTAGCCCCGTTAAATTTTACTATTTTCCCCTATTTTGGCACACCTATCAAACGACGTCCGAGTGTGGCATGCCTTACTTCGCTCTTTGACATCACACACACCGATTCATACTACGTTAGGCTGGCATGCATCATATCCCTTGTGCAGCACAACAGTTGGGACACGTCTGCCATGGCATGATAATCATCCCACTTTTGACATCACACAACGATCAGTGACGTCTGGCTTGGCATGCCCGCAAGGACCGTGGGAAGCAACACCGGTCGATCAAAATCAAGCGTGGCATTCCATCCTCACCCTTGGGAACAAACACGGTCTGACAACGTCGGATATAGCATATCATCATGGCCTTTGACCAGCAGAAGTTTGGCCGATGACAGCGTGGCAGGACATCACCGCCCTTGGAAAGCTTACACAGACATCGATGACGTTAGTCGTGGCATGCCATCATCGGCCATGGAAATAATACAAGGTTGGACGATGTTTGGCGTGGCGTGTTATCATATCCTTTGGACTGCACACATGGTCGGTCGACGATTAGCGTGGAAATGCCATCATCGCCGCTGGACACCACACGTCGGACTAAATTAGGCGTGGCTGAACATCAGACCCTTTTGCAGCACCACACTAAGCTGACTACGTACGTGCGTTAATTTCCATCTTTTTTCCTGTGACAACATATATGGCGGGATACACGATCGAATAAGCGTCAGGTGGGGCGATGTTGTCATGCACTTTGGCACAGGCACATACTATAACATGGTCAGGCATACGCGTGCCATACGGCCTTTGGCAGCACACACGGTCGGATGAACTCGGGAGTAGCATGCCTCATCGTCATTGGGTCACACACCGGTCAGACGACGTCAGGCGTGACCCAATCTTCCCTTGGGAAACACAACGGGAACGACGTCGGCCGTGGTATGGCCATCAATCGCCCTTGGACAACATACACAGTCGGACTACGTCATGGCGTGGCATAACCTCATGTACCCTTGGGACACACACACGACGGACGACATCGGGGTGGCATGCCCCTTGGAATGAACCCCGGTTCACATGACGTCGAGCGTGACATGCCATCATCGCCATGGGTCTGCACACGCAGTCCGATGACTTTGAGTGTGACATTCGATCTTTGCCATTGAACACAACACACGGTGGGAAGACATCGAGCATGGCTTGCCATCATCACCCTTGCAAAACATACGCGATCGGACGACTTCGGGGCGTGTCATGATATCATTTCCCTTGGACTGAACACACAGTCGGATGACGGTTGGCGTGGAAATTCTATCATCGCCCTAGGTCATCACACTCGGTAGGACGACGTCGGAAGTTAAATGCTATCATCGCTCTTTGGATAACACACACGGTCAAACGACGTCAACATGGCATGCCATCATCGCATTTGGATGCACACACAGAGGGACGACGTCGGGCGTGGCATGCCATCAACACCGTTGTGCAGTACACAAAGTTTGATGACATCCACCGGGGAAATGCTATAATCGCCTATGGAATGCATTCACAATTGGACGACGTCGATCCTGGCATGCCATCATCGCTTTTGGAAGGCATACACGATCGACCGATGTCGGGCATACCATGTTATCATCGCCCTTGGACAGCACACACGATCGGATGACTTCGGGTGTGGCATACCCGCATGGCCGTTAGGCAGCACACATGTACGGATGAAGTCGGGCATGGCATGCCCTCATCGCTATTAGAAAGCTCACGCGATCGAATGACGTCAGGCGTGACGTGCCATTTTTTCCCGTGGACAACACAGATGGTGGGATGACGTCGGGCGTAGCATACTATTATAACCCTTGAATAGAGTACACGATCGGACGACGTCGGCCGTTGTATTCCAGCATCGCCCTGGGAATCAATACACGATCGGGCCACTTCGGGGCATGGAATCCTATCGTCCTCCCTTGGAAAGCATACACGATATGACGACACTCAAGGTGTGGCACTTTTCGAATGCCCTTGAACAGCACCACACGATAGTGGACCACGTAGGGCGTCGACATGCCCGCCTGGCCCGTTTAATCGACAACACTGTGGATGCGTCGGGCGTGGCATGCCATTATCGCAATTGTAAAAGCAACCTGTTCGGAGGACGTCGGAAAGCAGATCCTCAAAGTAGCCAAAAGAACATGGGGAGAGAAAGTGGATCTGAAGGAAACTGTGAACTTTTTATTCCCTCTTCCTCGCTTTTACTGCACACAAGGTTGGAGCGTACTCGAGCGTGGCATGCAATCAATCGTCCTTACAATGAAGACATATAACATGATTTCGGGCAGGCATGCCATCATTGGCAATGAGAAAACATACACATGGTAGAGAAACTAAACTGGCGTGTCATGCATTATCTCCCCCCTGGAAAGCACACCACACGGTCCGACAATTTTTGCGTTGCATGCCATACTTGGCCTGGGCAGTCACACAGGGCACACGGTCTACTACTTCGGGCGTAGATTGCATCATTGCCCTTTGGTCATATAGAACGGTCGTATGGTGTCAGGCGTGGCATCTTATATCGATCGCCCATGGTCCGCTCATAGGGTTGGACGATGTCTGTCGTGGCAATCCATCATCCTCGTTTGACAGCACACATCGATCGGACATACGAACTCGAGCGTGGCATGACCATAAAGGCCCTTTGGGAAGCACACACGGTCCGATGACGTCGACCGTTGGAAATTGCAATCATGGCCCTTGAATTCACCACATAGACCGCTACTCGGTCTTGACATTCATCATCACCTTGGAAACATACAGAACAGATTACGTCGGGTGTGGGGATTTTATCATCGCCCTTTTATAGCACACGATCGTAGCATCGGGCGTGGCATTCCCCGCGCAGGGCCCTTAGGGCTGCCACACTTGTGGGATGACGTGAGCGGTGGCATGCCGTCATGGCCCTTGGAAAACACCCACGTAGGAGACTCGGGCTTTGCAGGCCATGATCGTCCTTGGAACAACAAACACATGGACGGACGACGTCAGGCGTGGCATCCCATCAATATCCCTTGGAATACCACAATACCGGTCGGTAGCACGCGAGCATGGCTATCATTATCTCCCTTGGATTGCACATTCTGTTAGACATGTAGTGTGAAATGTTATCATCGCCCTTGGGGCAGCACCTACGGTCACGACGACGTAGGGCGTTAAATTCCCCTTTATTGTTCTTTGGTTCTTTGGATAGCACACTCTGTCGAACAACTCGAGTGTCACACCATCATCATCTTTAGAAATGCACACACCCACGACGGAGATACAAAACATCTGGCGTGGTTGCCATCACGCCCTTGTGCAGAACAAGGCGGTCAGACGACGTTGGGCCATTAGATTTTATCATCGCCCTTGACATCACACACGTTTCACGAACGTTGGCGTACATGCCAGCAGGTCCTTGGGCACACACACAATATAAAAAGACGTTGAGCGTGGCAAGCCATCATCGCCCTTATCAACTGCACTACGCTAGGACGAATCAGGCATGGTATGGCCAACATGGCCCTTGGAAGCAAAACATGTCAGATGACGTCGGGCATACATGCCATCAATCGTACTAGGGAAGCACACATGGTCGGACTATGTCGGACGTGGCATGCCATCTCACCCTTGGATTGCACACACGGTCGAACGACATCGAGCGCGGCATGGCATCATCGTCCTTGGATAGCACACGAGATCGTACTATGTCAGGCGTGTCATTCCATCATCGCCCTTGGGCAATAAACTTAGTCAGACAATGTCGGGCGTGGGATGCCATCATCGACCTTGGAAAGCATACATGATTGAACGAAGTTGGGTTTTGCATGCCATCATCACCCTAGGAAAGCACACACGATTGGACCACGTATGGTGTGGCATGCCCGTGTGGCCCCTGAACAACACACACGATTAGAATACGTCGGGCATGGCATGCCATCATCGCCCTTGGGCAGCACATCGATCATGGTTGTCTCATTTATCTAATATATCATCTCAATTTTCCCATAGCGTTGTACTAGACTTTCATTTTTAAATTAATACGGCAGGAGTTATATTACCTTACTAGTTTTACATATATATTATTCTATATAAATAAAAATACAATAATGTTTTTTAAAAAAAAACTAAACCAAATAAAGGATATGACCACGTAAATCTCATAAAAATATGCAGAATAAAAAATCATAGTGTCATCCAGATATTCGAGCCCAATGTTTCAATCATTTGAAGTTTCACCAAATCAAAGATGGAAACTCACAAAAAGTAGTTGTAAATATGTGAAATTTTAAACGGCCATAACTTTTGACTCGGATGTCCAATTGAGGCGGTTTTTTATTTCTCTATTTGGTTATTTTTCTATATCTACGCGAAAAAAGGCATTTGGACGTGCCGATTTTCCAAGAAACATCTTTATACTCATTCAATTTTTAATTTCCCTCCAATTTTGAAGAAAATAGTAATTCTTTATTGCTACTAATCTGATAAAACAAAATAGATTTTTTATTTCAAAATACCTTTGTAACACATTTTAGAATATCAATGCTAATGTTAGATAATCAATTTTATGACAAAAAGCTTTTATCTCGATCAATTTTACTTTTTCCCTAATTTTGCACAGAATCTCGAATGACATCGAGCGTGGAATGAAATCATCGCCCTCTGACAGCACACACGATCACACTACGTTAGGATTGGCATGCAGTCATAACCCTTGGGCGGCACAAATAGTTGGACGACGTTGACAGTGGCAATGCCATTATCGCTCTTGGAATGCACACACGGTAGGACGAAGTCGGGCATGGCATATAATCATTACCCTTTGAAAGCATACACAATCAGACGACGTCGGGCGTGGCATGTTATCATCCCCCTTTGATAGGACACACGATCGGACGATGTTGGGTGTTGAATGTCATCATCACCCTAGGAGAGCACACACGATTGCACCACGTAGGGTGTGGCATGCCATCATATCCCTTGGACTGCATACAAGGTCAGACGATGTTGGGTGTGCCATTCCATCATCGCCCTTGGAAAGCATACATGATCGGACGACGTCTGTAGTGGCATGTTATCATCGCCCATGGACAGGACACACGATTGGACGACATCATGTGTTGCATGCCCGCATGGCCCTTGGGAAGCACACACAGTTGGATGACGCCTAGCATGGCATGCCGTCATTTCCCTTGGACAAAACACACGATTGGACTACGTCGGTCGTTGCATGCCATCATCGCCCTTAGGCAGCACACATGGCCGGACAACATCGGTGTGGCATCCCATCATCGCCCTTGGAAATAATACATGATCGAATGACGTCCGGCGTGGCATGTTATCATCGCCCTTGGACAGCACACACGATTGGACCACGTAAGGCATGGCATGACTGCATGGCCCTTCGGGAGGACACACGGTCGGATCATGTCTAGCGTGGAATGCGATTATTTCCCTTGGAAAACACACGCGATCGGACTAAGTTGGGCATGACATGTCATTATCACTCATGGGAAGCACACACGGTCGGACGACATCGGGCGTGGCATGTCATCATTGCCGTTGGATAGCACACACAGTGGGATAACGTCGGTTGTAGACTGCCATCATCGCCCTTAGACAATATACACAAGGTCGAACAATATCGGGCGTGGTATTCCATCATCGCCCCTATGCAACACACACAGTCGGACGATGTCAGCCGTGGCAATGCTATCATCGACCATGGAATGCACACACAATCGGACGACATCGGGCGTGGTATGCCATTATTGCTCTTGGACAGCACACACGATCGATCACGTCGGGTACGGCATGCCCGCATGGACCTTGGGTAGCACACACGATCAAATGACGTCAAGCGTTGTATGCCATCATCACAATTAGGCAGCACACACAATTGGACTATGTCAGGCGTGGCATGCAATCATCGCCCTTAGGCAACACACACGGTCGGACAATGTCGGCCGTGGCATTCCCTGGTCTCCCTTGGAAAGCATGCACGATTGGACGACGTTGGGTGTGTAATGTTATCATCACCCTTGGACAACACACACGATCAGACAACGTCAGGCGTGGAATTCCCGCATGGCCCTTTGGCAGCACACACGGTCGGATGAAGTGGGGCGTGGAAAGCATTATTTCCATTGGGCAGCACACGCGATCGGACGACGTCGGACATGAAGTGCCATTTTTGCCCTTGGAATGCACACACGGTGGGAAGACGTCTGGCGTGGCATTCCATCATCTCCCTTGGATACAATACACGGTCGCTCGACGTTGGGCGTTGCAATGCCATCATCGTCCTAGGACAGCATACACGGTAGGACGACGTCGGTCGTGGCATGACATCATCGCACTTGGACATCATGCACAGTCGTACTACATCAGGCATGGCATGTAATCATCACCATTGGAATGAACACACAGTCGGATGATGTCAGGCATGGCATACCATCATCGCAATTGGACAAGATACACAGGTCGGACGATGTCAGGCATGGCTTGCCATCATCTCCCTTGAACAACATACACTATCAGACAACGTCAGGTGTCCCATGCCATCATCGCCCTTGAAAAGAATAAACGATCGGACGACGTCGACTGTTGCATGTTATAATCGCCCTTGGACAGCACACATGATCGGACAAAGTTGGGCGTGGCATGCCCGCATGTTATCATCGCCCTTGGGCACCAAAAGCTTTCGAATGACGTTCGGCGTGACATGCCATCTTCACCCTTGGAGAGCACAAACAGTAGGATGACGTACGGCGTGGCATCCCATCATATCCCTTTGACAACAGAGATGGTCGGACAACGTCAGGTGTGGCATACCATCATTTCCCTTGGACAGCACACACGATCGGACGACGTAAGGTGTGTCATGCCCGCATGGACCTTGGGCAGCACACACGGTCAGATGACATCGGGCATGGTATGACATCATCGCCATGGGGGAGAAAATGCAGTTATACAACATCGTGCGTGACATGCCATCATCGCCCTAGGATACAACACATCGTGGGACGTCGTCGGGCATGGCATGCCATCATCGCCCTTGGACAACATACATAGGGTCGGACAATGTCGGGTGTGGAATCTAATCATATCCCTTGGATACCATACACGGTATGAAGACGTCTGGCATGGCATGTTATCATTACCCCTGGACTGCACACATGGTTGGACGACCGTTAGAGTGTCAATGTTATCATAGACCTTGCGATGTAAAAATGATCGAACGAAGTAGGCATTAAATGCCATCATTGCCCTTTGGACAACATACATAGTCGGACAACGTCGACATGGCATGCCATTATCTCATTTGGACTGCACACACGGAAGGATGACAACAGGCATGGCATGCCATCATCTCCCTTGTGAATCACACACGATCGGACGATGTCGATCGTGGCAATGCCATCATCATGCTTGGAATGCACACACGATCGGACGACATCAGGCGTTATATGCTATCATTGCCCTTGCATAGAACACACAATTGGACATGTCGGGCGTGGCATGCCCGCATGTCCGTTAGGCAAAACACATGGTCGGATGACATCAGGCGTGGCATGTCATCATCACCATTGGGCAGCACACGCGGTCGGACGATGTCGGGCATGACATGCCATTTTTTCCATTAGACAGCACCCACGCAGGGACGACGTAGGGCGTTGCATGCCATTATCTCCCTTGGACAGAATAAATGGTCGGACTACATCGAGCTCGGCATGCCTTTATCGCCAATGGAATGAACGCACAGTCAAATGATGTCAGGCGTGGCATTTCATCATCGCCCTTGGATAGCATACACGGGTAGATGACGTCGGGCATGCCATTCAATTATCACCGTTGGAAAGCACACACGATGGGACGCCGTTAGGCGTGGCATGCCATGATTGCCCTTGGGCAATACACACGGTCAGACTACGTTGGGCGTGGCATCCCATCATTGCTCTTGGACAGCAAAGAGGGTTACGCGAGACATGTTATCATCGCTCATTGTCAGCACACACGGTCAGACGAAGTTGGCCGTGTCAATGCCATCAACTCCCATGGACAGCACACACGATCGGACTACGTTAGGCGTGGCATGACATCATGGCCCTTGGGCAGCACACACGATCGAACGACGTTGGGCGTTAAATTCTATCTTTGCCCTTGGACAGCATACATGGTCGGACTACGTCGAGTGTGGCATGTTATCATCGCCCTTGGAAAGCATACATGATCGAACGACGTCAGGTGTGGCATGTTGTCATTGCCCTCGGATAGCAGACACGATAAGACGATGTCAGGAATGGCGTGCCTGCATCGCCTTTGGCCAGCACATACGGTCGGATGACGTCGGGCGTAGCATGCCATCATCGTCATTGGGCAGCACACGCGGTTGGACGACGTCTGGCGTGACATACCATCTTTGCCCGTGGACAGCACACACGGTGGAACGACGTCGGGCGTGGTATACCATCATCGCCCTTGGACAACATAAACAATCGGACTACGTCATGCATGGCATACCATCATGGCCCTTGGACTGCACACACGATTGGACGACATCGGGTGTGGCGTGCCCTCATGAACCTTGGGAAGCACACACGGTCAGATGACATTGGGCGTGGCATGCCATCATCGCCATGGGTCAGCACACGCAGTTAAACAACGTAA
Source organism: Solanum habrochaites (assembly GCA_027704765.1). Lineage (NCBI taxonomy): Eukaryota > Viridiplantae > Streptophyta > Magnoliopsida > Solanales > Solanaceae > Solanum > Solanum habrochaites. Next base: position 86,164 of record JAKWJA010002062.1, read on the forward strand.
ACATGACATTCCATCATTACCCTTTGGAAAGCACACACGGTAAAACGACGTCAACATGGCATGCCATCATAGCATTTGGATTCACACACAAACGAACGACGTCGGGCGTGGCATGCCATCAATGCCCTTGTGCAGTACACATAGTCTGATGACGTCGACCAGGGAAATGCCATCATCGCCCATGGAATGCATTCACAATTGTACGACGTCGATCCTGGTATGCCATCATCGCTATTGGAAGGCATACACGATCAGACGCTGTTGGGCGTAGCATGTTATCATCGCCCTTGGACAGCACACACGATCGGACGACATTGGGTGTGGCATGCCCGCATGGCCCTTAGGCAGCACACATGTTCAGATGAAGTCAGGCATGGCATGCCATCATCTCCATGAGGCAGCATACGCGGTCAGATGACGTCAAGCGTGATGTGCCATTTTTGCCCATGGACAGCACGGACGATGGGATGACGTCGGGCATGGCATACCATAAACATCCTTGAATAGAATACACGATCGGACGACGTCGGGCGTTGTATTCCATCATCACCCTGGGACTCCATACACGGTCGGAAAACGTCAGGCATGGAATCCCATCATCGCCCTTGGAAATCATACACGATATGATGACTCCAGGCGTGGCACGTTATCAATGCCCTTGGACAACACACACGATTTGACCACGTAGGGCGCGACATGCCCGCATGGCCCTTTGGATGAACACACGGTGTGATGGCATCGGGCGTGGCTTTCCATTATCGCAATTGTGCAGCACACACATTTGGATGATGTCGGGCGTGGTATGCCATCTTCTCCCTTGGACTGCATACAAGGTTGGACGACGTCGAGCGTGGCATGCAATTATCGCCTTTAGAATAAAGACACAGTGGGATGATGTCGGGCAAAGTATGCAATCATCGCAATTAGACAACATACACATGGTCAGACGACATTGGGTGTGGCATGCAATTATCGCCCTTGGACAGCACACACGGTCGGACGATGTTCAGCGTAACATGCCATCATTGTCCTTGGGCAGCACACACGGTCTGACTATGTCGGGCGTGGAATGCCATCATTTCCCTTTGACTATATAGACGGTTGTATGGTCTCAGGCCCATGGTCAGCACATAGGGTTGGACGATGTCTACCGTGGAAATGCCATCATCGCTGTTTGACAGAACACACGATCGGACTACGTCGAGCGTGGAATGACATCAGGCCCTTTGGGAAGCACACATGGTCAGACGACATCGACCGTGGCAATGCCATCATGGACCTTGGAATGCACACACAATAGGCCGATATCAGTCTTGACATTCGATCATCACCCTTGGAAAACATACACGAACAGAAGACGTCGGGAGTGGGATGTTATCATCGCCGTTGTATTGCACACACGAATGGACGACATCGGGCGTGGCATGCCCGCATGGACCTTGGGCTGCACACATGGTGGGATGACGTCGAGCGTGGCATGCCATCATGGCCCTTAGAAAACACACACGGTAGGACGACATCGGGCTTGGCAGGCCATCATCGTCCTTGGACAGCAAACACAGGGACGGACGACATCGGGCGTGGCATCCCATCATATCCCTTGGAATGCACACACGGTCGGACCACGTCGGGCGTGGCATATCATTATCGCTTTTGTATTGCACACTCGGTCATAAAATGTTGAGTGTAGCAATGTTATCATCGCCCTTGGGCAGCACATACGATCAGACGACGTAGGGCGTTAAATTCCATTATTGTCCTTTGGATAGAACACACGGGCGTATGATGTTGACGTGGCATTCCATCATCTCCTTTAGAATGCACACACGGACAGACGATGTCGGGCATGGTATGCCCACATGGCCCTTGGGCAGCAAACATAGTCAGACGACGTCAGGCATTACATGTCGTCATCGTACTAGGGAAGCACACACGGTTGGATGACGTCGGGCGTGGAATGCCATCTCGCCCTTGGATAGCACAAACGGTCGAACGATGTCGAGCGTGGCATGGCATCATCGTCCTAGGATAGCCACGAGATCGTCCTACATCAAGGTGGGGCATGCCTCAATCGCCCTTGGGCAACAAGCTTAGTCGTATCTATGTCTGTTGTGGTAAGACCATCATTGCCCTTGGAAAGCATACATGATGAACTACGTTGGGTTTGGCATGTGTCATCATCACCAGGACAACACAAAAACATGGACCACGTAGTGTGGTATGCCCGTGTTGCCCCTTAACATACACCACGGTTAGCATATTTCGTGCAGGTCATCCACATCACCCTTGGAAGAATCACGATAGAATGACATCGGTGTGGCTGTTATCATTGGCCCTTGAGGGGAAAGCACCCCTGATTGTGGAGATCCACGTAGGGCATGGCATGCCCGCGTGGCCCTTGGGCAGGATACACAGTCGGATTACATCTCTAGCTGGCTGTCATTATTGAACCTTAGACAACCACAAACGATCGGACTACTTCGCGCATTGACTTTCATTACGCTCCATGGGAAGGCACACACGGGAAGACGACATCAGCGGGGCATGCATCTTTTCCTTAGATAGCACCCAAACAGTTGCGAGACGGTCGGTCTGTGACTGCCATCAATCGCTATTGGCAACATATTGGGGTCGGACCGTCAGCATGGCTTGCCATCAATGTCCCAAACATGACAGCACACATGTTAGGACGACGTTGTTTGTGGAAGGCCTGCATATCGCCCTTAGACAACATAACTAGTTGGGACAATGTCCGGAATGGCATGCCATCAATTGCGTGGGATAGACTACACGGTCCGTACAACTTCTGGCGTGGCATGTTATAATAACCCTTGGACTGCACACATGGTCGGCGACTTTAGCATGGAAATCTATCATCCCATTTGGTTTCAGCACAGACGGTCGATGATTTGGGCGTTAAACCTTTATTCCATTGGGCAGCACACCGGTCGTATGACATCTGGCATGGAAGGTGCAATTTTTGCCCTTAGAATGCCCACACACCCCACAGGTGGGAAGACGTCTGGTGTAACCTTCCATCATCTCCCGTAATATAATACAAACAACTGTCCGTTACGACGTCGGATTGCAATGTCATCATCATCCTTGGATTAGCATACATACACTATTGGACGACGTCGACCGTAGCATGACATCACTCACTTGGACACATGACGGTTACTAAACTACCTTCGGGCATGGCATGTAATCATGTAATTGGAATGAATACGAGTCAGATGATCGGTTGTGCATACCTCATCGGCAATTAGACAAGAACACCGAATTGCCAATGTAAAGAGGCTTGGCATGTCATCAGCTCCCTTGAACAGTCATGAACGATCATACAACGTCGAGTGTTCCTGCCATCATCCCCCTTGGGTAAATTACATGATCGGATGAAACGACGTTGGTTATGCCATCATCTCCCTATGACTTCACCCAATCTAACACTGTCTGGCGTTTGCATCCTCCCTTAACCTTTTTCCAATTCCCAAACAAGCGTCGGATGACGTCAAAAGCGTGGGTATGGCACATCATCCAACCATTACGCATCACACGGCGTCCATATTGGGTATGACGGTGGCCATGTTTTTCTCTTGGACAGCACACTACGGTGTGACTACGTTAGGCGTGGCATGACTTCATCATCGCCCTTGGAGGAATAAAAACTGTGGGCCTACGTCGTGCGTGGCATCCATCATCTCCTATGGACGGCATACGGTCGAACGACGTTGGGCGTGGCATGCCATAATGCCATTGGACATCATTATGGTGGGACTAGTCAGGCATGACATGACATTAATGTCCCTTGGACATCACCACGGTAGGACGACGTGGTTGTGTGTCATCCCTTAATCGTCTGTTAGACTACATACACAAGGTTCGACAATGTCGGCGCGTGGCATGCCATCATCCCTTGGATAGACTACCACGGTCGTTACGGACGTCCGGCGTGGCATTTATAATAACCCTTGGACGCACACATGGTCTAGGCCGATTAGCGTAGTGAATGCTATCAACCGCCATTTGTACGCACACACCGTCAGACTAACGTTGACGGTGGCATGCCATCATCGCCCTTGGACTGAACAAACGGCACAATGAAACTTTGGAGCATGGCAATGCGATCCATCCGCCCTTTTGCAGCACACCACACGGTCATACGATGTCCGTCGTGGAAATGCTATCAATCATCGACCATGGAATGCAACACAATCAGACGACATCGGGCGGGGTATGCATCAATCCGCCGTTGGACACACACACAATCGAACACGTGTCTGGGCATGCCTGCATGTACTTTGGGCGCAACACGGTCGGATGACGCAAGCTGTATGCCATCATCACCTTTAGGCAGCACACTCGCACGTCAGACACGTGTTGGAATTATTACGGCCATTTTTTCTCTGCAAAACACCCCAATAGTTTGGGACGAGTCAGTCTTGGCAGGCCATCCATCGCCCTTGGACAAAATACCAGTGTCGGGCGACGTTGTCGTGTCATCCATCGTCACCCAATACTGCATACTAGTCCGAACTACGTTAGGCTGTGGCATGCCATCATTGGCCCTTGAACGCATACACGGTATTATACGTCGAGCATGGCCGAGCCTATGATTAAGCCCTTGTAATGAGCACACAATGGTGATGTTGGGTGTGGCATAGATATCATTCATTGCGATTTAAAACACAACAAAAGGCTGACTATACGTCTGGCATGGCATGCCATCATCTTCCTCGGACACATACACGGTCATACGACGTCAAGCGTGCCATGCCATCATCGCCTTTGGAGAGCATACATGATTAGACAACATCGGTTGTGGCCTGTTATCATCGCCCTTTGGATAAGAAACACAATCGGATGACGTCGGGCGTGGCATGTCTGCGTCGCCGTAGGGTAGCACACATAGTCAGTTAACGTGAAGTGTGATGCCATCATCGCCCTTGGACATCACACACAATTGGACTATGTTAGGCGTGGCATGCCATCATCGCCCTTAGGCAACACACACGATCAGACAATGTCAGGCGTGGCATTCCCTGGTCGCCCTTGGAAAGCATGCACAATTGGACGACGTTGGGTGTGTCATGATATCATCGCCCTTGGACAACACACACGATCAGACGACGTCGGGCGTGGCATGCCCACATGGCCCTTTGGCAGCACAGACGGTCGGATGAAGTGGGGCGTGGCAAGCTTTATTTCCATTGGGCAGCACACGCTGTCGGACGACGTCGGGCATGAAGTGCCATTTTTGCCCTTGGAATGCACACACGGTGGGAAGACGTTTGACGTAACATTCCATCATCTCCCTTAGATAGAATACACGATCGCACGACGTCGGGCGTTGCAATGTCATCATCATCCTTGGATAGCATACACGATTGGACGACGTCGAGCGTGGCATGACATCATTGCACTTGGAAAGCATGCGCAGTCGTACAACGTCGCGCATGGCATGTAATCATCGCCATTGGAATAAACACAAAGTCGGATGATGTCGGGTGTGGCATACAATCATCGCAATTGGACAAGATACATAGGTCAGACGATGTCAGGCGTGGCATGCCATCATCTCCCTTGAACAGCAAAGACGGCCAGACAACGTCGTGTGTCTCATGCAATCATCGCCCTTGGAAAGAATAAACGATCGGGCGGCGTTGAGTGTGCATGTTATAATCGCCCTTGGACAACACACACGATTGGCCAACGTCGGGCGTTGCATGCCCGCATGTTATCATCGCCCTAGGGCACCAATAGCTTTCGGAGAACGTTGGGTGTGACATGCCATCTTCACCCTTGGAGACCACACACGGTGGGACGACGTAGGGCGTGGCATGCCATCATCTCCCTTGGGCAGCATAGACGGTCGGACTACGTCAGGCATGGCATACCATCATTTCCATTGGACAGCACACACGATCGGACGACGTCGGGTGTGGCATGCCCGCATGGACCTTGGCAGCACACACGGTCAGATGACATCGGGCGTGGCATGACATCATCGCCATGGGGGAGCACACACAGTTGTACGACATCGTGCGTGACATGCCATCATCGCCCTAGGATAGAACACATCGTGGGACGTCATCGGGCATGGCATGCCATAATCGCCCTTGGACAGCATACACAATCGCACTACGTCAGGCGTAGAATGCCATCATGTCCCTTGGCCAGCACACACGGTCAGACAACGTCGGGCGTGGAAAGCCATCATCACCCATGGACATCATACACAAGGTCGGACATTGTCGGGCGTGAAATGCCATCATCACCCTTAAACAACATATACGTTTGGACAACGTCGGGCGTGGCATGTTATCATCGCCCTTAAACTACCCACACAATTGGACGACGGTTGGCGTGGCAATGATATCATCGCCCTTGGGAAACACACTAGGTCGGACAACGGCGGCCGTTAAATGCCATCATTGCCCTTTCGACAGCACACACGGTCGGACGACGTCAACGTGGCATACCATCAGCGCCTTTGGATGCACTCAATGACAAACGATGTCAGGCGTGGCATGCCATCATTTCCCTTGGGCAGCACACACAATCGGATAACGTCATCCATGGAAACGCCTTCATCGCCTTTGGATTGCACTCACGATTGGATGACATCGGGCGTGGCATTCCATCATCGCCTTTGTAGTTTTACATTTATATTATTCTATAAAAATAAAAATATAATATTTTTTTTAAAAAAAAAACTAAACTAAATTAAGGATATGACCACATAGATCTCAAAAAAATATGCAGAATAAAAAATAATAGTGTCATACGGATATTCGAGCCCAAAGTTTTAATCATTTGAAGTTTCACCAAATCAAAGATTGAAACTAAAAAAAATTAGTTGTAAATTTGTGAAATTTTAAACGACCATAACTTTTGACTTAGATGTCCGATTGAGGCGATTTTTTTTCTCAATTTGGTTATTTTTCTATATCTACGCGAAAATAGGAATTTGGACGAGCCGATTTTCCAAAAAACATCTTTATACTCATTCAATTTTGAATTTCCGTCCAATTTTGAAGAAAATTGTAATTCTTTATTGGTACGAATCTGATAAAAGAAAATAGATTTTTGATTTCAAAATACCTTTATAAAACATTTGAGTATATAAATTTTAATGTTAGATAATCAATTTTATGACAAAAAGCTTTTATCCCGTTCAATTTTACATTTTCCCTAATTTTGCACACACTGTCGAACGACGTCGAGCGTGGCATGCATTCTTCGCCCTATGACAGCACACACGATCACACTACGTTAGGATTGGAATGCAATCATAGCCCTTGGGCAGCACAAATAGTTGGATGACGTCGGTTGTGTCAATGCCGTCATCGATCTTGGAATGCACACACGGTAGGACGAAGTCGGGCATGGCATATCATCATCAACCTTTGAAATCATGCACGATCAGACGACGTCGGGCGTGGCATGTTATCATCCCCCTTTGACAGCACACATGATCGGACGATGTTGGGCGTGGCATGCCTGCATGGACCTTTAAAGGCATACGCGGTCGGAGAACGTCAGGCGTGGCATGCCATCATCGCCCTTGGGCAACAAACAAGGTCTGACTACGTCAGGTGTGGCATGACATCATGGCCCTTGGCCAGCAGACGGTCAGACGATGACAGCGTGGCAGGCAATCATCGCACATGGAAATCATACACATACATGGATGACGTTAGCCGTGGCATGCCATCATCGCCCTAGGAAAGCATACACGGTCGGATGACATCTTGCGTGGCGTGTTATCATCTCCTTTGGACTGCACACATGGTCTGACGACGATTAGCGTTGAAATGCTATCTTTGCCGTTGGGTTTCTCAAACCATCAGACGACATCTGGCATTAAATGCCATCATTTCCCTTTGGACATCAAAAACGGTCGGATGACATTGGGCATGGCATGTCATTATCGCCCTAGTGCAGCATACACAGTCGGGCGATGTTGGCTGTGGTAATGCTATCATCGACCATGGAATGCACACACGATCGGACGACGTCGGGCGTGGTATGCCATCATCGCCCTAGGACAGCACACACGATCGAACACGTCGGGCGTGGCATGCCTGCATGGACCTTGGGCAGCACACACGGTTGGATGACGTCAAGCGTGGTATGCCATCATCACCATTAGGAAGCACACGCGGTCGGACAATGTTAGGCATGACATGCCATTTTTGCTCTTGGACAACACACACGGTAGGACGACGTTAGGCGTGGCATGCCATCATCGCCGTTGGAAAGAATACACTATCGGCGGACGTCATGCAAGGCTTGCCATCATCGCCCATGGACTGCATACATGGTCGAACGACGTTGGGCGTGGCATGCCATCATCGCCTTGGATAGACTACACGGTCATACGATGTCTAGCGTGGCATGTTATAATCACCCTTGGACTGCACAGATGGTCAGACGACGATTAGCGTGGAAATGCTATCATCGCCATTTGTACAGCACACACGGTCGTACGACGTCGATGTGGCATGCCAGCATTGCCATAGGATTGCACACACGGACAGATGACGTTGAGCATGGCATGCTATCATTGCCTTTGTGTAGCACACACAGTCGGACGATGTCCGTCGTGGAAATGCTATCATCGGCCATGGAATGCATACACAATCGGACGACATCGGGCGTGGTATGCCATCATCGCCGTTGGACAGCACACACAATCGAACACGTCGGGCGTGGCATGCCAGCATGGACTTTGGGCAGCACACACGGTCGGATGACGTCAAGCGTGGTATGCCATCATCACCATTAGGCAGCACACGCGGTCGGACAACGTTAGGAATGACGTGCCATTTTTGCTCTTAGACAAAACACACAGTGGGACGACGTCAGGCGTGGCATGCCATCATCGCCCTTGGACAGAATACACTGTCGGCCGACGTTGCGCGTGGCATGCCATCGTTACCCATGGACTGCATACATAGTCTAACTACGTTAGGCGTGGCATGCCATCATCGCCCTTGGACAGTATACACAGTATGAATACGTCGGCCATGGTATGCCATGATAGCCCTTGGAATGAACACACGAATGGATGATGTTGGGCGTGGCATAGCCATCATTGCAATTTAACAACGTAGAAAAGGTCGGACGACGTCAGGCGTGGCATGCCATCATCACACTCGGACAACATACACGGTCTGACGACGTCAGGCGTGACATGTCGGGCATGACATGCCATCTTTTCCATTGGACAGCACACACGCAGGGACGACGTAGGGCGTTGCATGCCATCATCTCCCTTTGACAGAATAAATGGTCGGACTACGTCGAGCTTGGCATGCCTTCATCGCCATTGGAATGAACATACGGTCAGATGATGTCAGGCGTGGCATTTCATCATCGCCCTTGGATAGCATACACGGGTAGACGACGTCGGGTATGCCATTCCATTATCACCCTTGGAAAGAAAACACGATGGGATGACGTTAGGCGTGGCATGCCATGATTTCCCTTGGGCAGTACACACGGTCAGACTACGTTGGGCGTTGCATCCCATCATTGCTCTTGGACAGCAAAGAGGGTTACGCGATACATGTTATCATCGCTCATTGTCAGCACACACGGTCAGATGACGTTGGCCGTGCCAATGCCATCAATGCCCATGGACAGCACACACGATCGGACTACGTTAGACGTGGCATGACATCATGGCTCTTGGGCAGCACACACGATCGGACGACATTGGGCATTAAATTCCATCTTTGCCCTTCGACAGCATACATGGTCGGACTACATCGAGTGTGGCATGTTATCATCGCCCGTGGAAATCATGCACGATTGAACGACGTCAGGTGTGGCATGTTGTCATTGCCCTTGTACAATACACTCGATAAGACGATGTCAGGCATGGCGTGCCTGCATGGCCTTTGGGCAGCACATACGATTGGATGACGTCGGGCGTAGCATGCCATCATCGTTACTAGGCAGCACACGCGGTCGGGCGACTTCTGCCGTGACATACCATCTTTGACCTTGGACAGCACACATGGTGGAATGACATCGGGCGTGGTATGCCATCATCGCCCTTGGAAAACATACATAGTCGGACTACGTCATGCGTGGCATACCATCATGGCCCTTGGACAGCACACACGATTGGACGACATCGGGTGTGGCATGCCCTCAAGAACCTTGGGAAGCACACACGGTCAGATGACATTGGGCGTGGCATGCCATCATCGCCATGGGTCAGCACACGCAGTTAAACGACGTCAACATGACATTCCATCATCACCCTTTAGAAAGCACACACGGTCAAATGACGTCAACATGGCATGCCATCATCGCATTTGGATTCACACACAAACGAACGACGTCGGGCGTGGCATGCCATCAATGCCCTTGTGCAGCACACATAGTCTGATGATGTCGGCCAGGGAAATGCTATAATCGCCCATGGAATGCATGCACAATTGGACGACGTCGATCCTGGCATGCCATCATAGCTCTTGGAAGGCATACACGATCAGACGATGTCGGGCGTAGCATGTTATCATCGCTCTTGGACAGCACACACGATCGGACGACATCGGGTGTTGCATGCCCGCATGGCCCATTAGGCAGCACACGCGGTCAGATGATGTCAACGTGACGTGCCATTTTCGCCCATGGACAGCACGAACAGTGGGATGACGTCCGGCGTGGCATACCATCAACAACCCTGAATAGAATACACGATCGGACGACGTCGGGCATTGTATTCCATCATCACCCTCGGACTCCATACACGGTCGGAAAACGTCAAGCATGGAATCCCATCATCGCCTTTGGAAAGCATACACGATATGACGACGCCAGGCATGGCACATTATCAATGCCCTTGGACAACACACACGATTTTACCACGTAGGGTGCGACATGCCCGCATGGCCCTTTGGACGAACACACGGTGGGATGGCATCAGACGTGGCATGCCATTATCGCAATTGTGCAGCACACACACTTGGACGATGTCGAGTGTGGTATGCCATCTTCTTCCATGGACTGCATACAAGGTTGGATGACGTCGAGCATGGCATGCAATCATCGCCTTTAGAATGAAGATACAGTCGGATAATGTTGGGAAAGGTATGCCATCATCGCAATTAGACAACATACACATGGTCAGACGACGTTGGGCGCGGCATGCAATTATCGCCCTTGGACAACAAACACGGTTGGATGATGTTTTGCATTTCATGCCATCATTGTCCTTAGGCAGCACACACGATCTGACTACGTCGGGCGTGGAATGCCATAATTTCCCTTTGACTATATAGACGGTCGTACGGTCTCAGGCGTGGAATGTTATCATCGCCCATGGTCAGCACATAGGGTTGGACGATGTCTACCGTGGAAATGCCATCATCGCCGTTTGACAGAAAACACTATCGGACTACGTCGAGCGTGGCATGACATCAGGCCATTTGGGAAGCACACACGGTCAGACGACGTCGATCGTGGCAATGCCATCATTGACCTTGGAATGCACACACGATAGCCCGATATCGGACTTGACATTCGATCATCACCCTTGGAAAACATACACTAACAAAAGACGTCGGGTGTGGGATGTTATCATCGTAGTTGTATTGCACACACGATTGGACGACATCGGGCGTGGCATGCCCGCATGGACCTGGGGCTGCACACATGGTGGGATGACGTCAAGCCTGGCATGCCATCATGGCCCTTGGAAAACACACATGGTAGGACGACATCGGGCTTGGCAGGCCATCATCGTCCTTGGATAGCAAACACAGGGATGGACGACGTCGGGCGTGGCATCCCATCATATGCAATGGAATGCACACACGGTCGGACCACGTCGGGCGTGGCATATCATTATCGCTTTTGTATTGCACACTCGGTCTGACAATGTTGATTGTGGCAATATTATCATCGCCCTTGGGTAGCACATACGATCAGACGATGTAGGGCGTTAAATTCCATTATTGTCCTTTGGACAGAACACACGGTCGAATGATGTAGACATGGCATGCCATCACCTCATTTAGAATGCACACACGGACAGACGACGTCGGGCATAGTATGCCCACATGGCCCTTGGGAAGCAAACATAATCGGACGACATCGGGCATTACATGTCGTCATCGTACTAGGAAGCACACACGGTCGGATGACATCGGGCGTGGCATGTCATCTCGCCCTTGAATTGCACACACGGTCGAACGATGTCGAGCGTGGCATGGCATTATTGTCCTAGGAAAGCACACGAGATCATACTACATCAGGCGGGGCATGCCATCATCGCCCTTGGGCAACAAACTTAGTCGGACGATGTCGGGTGTGGCATGCCATCATTACCCTTGGAAAGCATACATGATTGAACTACGTTGGGTGTGGCATGTAATCATCACCCTAGGACAACACAAACGATTGGACCACGTAGGGTGTGGCATGCCCGTATGGCCCCTAAACAACACACACGGTTAGAATACGTCGGGAATGGAATGCCATCATCGCCCTTGGGCAGCACATCAATCATGGTTGTCGCATTTATCTAATATTTCATCTCAATTTTCCCATCACGTTGTACTAGCCTTTCATTTTTAAATTAATACGGTAGGAATCATATTATCTTTCTAGTTTTACATATATATTATTCTATATAAATAAAAATACAATAATTTTTTTAAAAAAAATTAACCAAATTAAGGATATAACCACATAGATATCAAAAATTATGCAGAATAAAAAATAATAGTGTCATACGGATATTCGAGCGCAATGTTTCAATCATTTTAAGTTTCACCAAATCAAAGATTGCAACTCAAAAAAAGTAGTTGTAAATATGTGAAATTCTTAAGCGACCATATAAACTTTTTTGACTTTGGATGTCCGAATTGAGGCAATTTTTTATCAATTTGTTATTTCCAAATCTACGCGGAAAAAAAAAAAAAAAGGGCCATTTGGACGAGCTGATTTTCAAAAAAAAATCATCCTTTATACTCATTCATTGCAGGTCCCTCGGAATTGTAAGGAAAATTGTTAATTCTTTATTGCTACTAATTTTATAAAAACCAAAAGAGATTTTTTATTTCAAATAATTTTTAACACATTGAGAATATAAACTGTTTAATGCTAGATAATTCAAATTTTATGGAGAAAAAAGCTTTATTCACGATCAGTTTTACATTTTTCCTAATTTTGCAACAAAATGTAGAATGATTTGTCGAGCGTTTGAATGAAAATCCCTCGCAATTTTACAGCAAACACGATCACACTAGTTTGTAGGATTGGCAATGCAATTCATTAGACCTGGGTTTGCACAAACCAGTGCACGAGCATCGGTCGTGTAAAGCCGTCATCTCTCTGGGAATGCAACACACGGGTTGGACAAAGTAGGGCATGGATAATTCATTCATCCCCTTTGTAAGTATGCATTGATCGCGACGACGTCTTGGCATGGCATGGTATCATCCCCTGGTGAAACAGCAACACGACGGACGATGTTGGGCGGTGCATGCTTCGTATTAAACTTGGAAGCACCACAAGGTCGGAGGACGTTGGCGGGGCTTTGCCACATTGCCATTAGGGGAAGCACACGCCGTCAGGGACGGATGTCGGGCACGCGATTCCATAATAGCCACTAGGCAGCACACGTGGTCGGATAACGTCCAGGCGTTGCATTCCTTCATAGCCTGTTGGGCCCAACCAAAACATGGTCTGACTTAGTCAGGGTGTGGCATGTATCATGCCTTGTCCAGCACAAACGGTGGAAGAAAAGACAGCGTGGCCAGCCTCATCACCCATGGAAAAGTATACACGACAGGATGGCGTTAGCCGTGGCATGCAATTCATCGCCCTTGGAAAGTAGTATATTATGGTCAGGACGAGTCTGGTGTGGTGTTTTTGTTTTATCATCTCCTTGGACTGAACTACGGTAGGTCGTATTTGGGCGTTGGCAATGCTATCATTATCCCGTGGACAACACACCACAGTGCCGGACAACGTAGGTTGTTAAAATGCCATTCTTTCCCTGTTTGGGACCACTACACCCGGTACGCCACCGTCGACAGAAAGCATGCATCATCGCCTTTGTTACTGTGCATACACGAACAGACGACGTGGGCGTCGGGCATAATGCATCATTCGCACTGGTAGAACCCAAAAAATTGGTCGACACGATGTTGGGACGTAGATTGCAATCAGCCACCCTGGGACGTTGCACACCGGTCGTTATCGTACAATGTTAGGCGTGTCGTGGCATGACATCATGGGTGCCGTGGCAAGCATAGACGGTCGGAATGACGTTGATGTGGCATGCCATAATCGACCTTGTACAGAACATACAGTAGGACGAACATGGGCGTGACATACACCAACCATGGCCCCTGCGCAAGGCACACACAGCGGGAAGGAACATTCGGGCGTTATTGCCATTATCGCCTTGGGAAGAACCACTGGTCTGATTGACGTTGCGAGTGGGTTGCCATTCGCCCTCCGTGGACAAGCACACACGGCGGACATACATCGAGCATGGACATTGTCATATCCCCCCTGGAAAGCCACACACCATGTGATTACGTTATGGCGTGTCATTCCATCGCGCCCTTTGTAGTAGAACCACTACGGTTCCTTACGATGTCGAGTGTTGGCATTGAAATCATCGTCCTTGAAAACAGAATTTACACAAGCGGGACGTCGGGCGTTGGGGGCTGGCAAGCAGGGCCATTGGCAGCACATTCCGGTTTTCGGATGACGTTGGGCGTGGGAAACATCATCCACAATTGGGGTCCACACGGCAGTTCGTATTGACGTTTCTGGTGTGAATTTCATCCTTGCCTTGGGCAACCACACGCGCCTGGACGACGTCAGGTGTGACATGCAATCTTCTCTTGTATAGCATACAAGTGGGGGGACGACGTCGGGCAGGGCATACCATCTATCGCTATTGGACAACAGACACGGATAGGATTGACTCGGCCGTGGCAATGTCATATCAAATCTGGAGCATGTCACAAGGTCGAAGGACGTCGAACGTGGGCATTGCCCATCATCGCATGGAAAAGCATGAACCAACCAATCGGGACAATGTTGGGTGTGCATGTTATGCATCAACCTGAGACAAACACACACGATGGGAGTAAGTCGGGCGTTGGACATGCCTCATGGCCTTGGACAGCAGAAAAATGGTGCGATTACGTCGGGGGCGTTTGGCATAACAATCATCACCATTAGAACAGCACCACTCGGGTCTGGTCGGGACAACGTTCAAGGCTGGCATGAAACATCCATTGACCATAGGGGCAACCACCTACATCGAAACGAACGTCAGGGTTACATTTGACCCATCTCTCCCTTAAATAGCACAGCCACAGTGGACAACGGAGGGGCGTGACCGTGCCATATAATCCTTCGGACTACATTTAAATGGTCGGGACGACGTGGGCGTGAATGCTGTCATGGTCCCTTGGGCGCACACAGAGTTGAATGACAATAAGGGAAATGGCAGAAATTATCGCCATTGGGAGACCCACGTGGTCGGATGATGTGAGTGTTGACATGCCAATTCTTCGGCGCGTGGATCGCATGCGCTTGTGGGACCGAAGTCGAGCGTTGGGTATGCCATCGCAACCCTTGGACAAACATACACGTTCATGGGTATGAACAGTCTGGATGCATCATAGCCCTGGCACAGCAAACACGGTATTTTTAGGGAGACACGGTCCTGGGAGTACCATTTCATTTCTCACTTGGGACCAAATACAAAAGGGTTCGGGAACAATAATGAGCGTGGGCATGCATCATCACCCTTGGACAAAATAATACGGTCAGACGGATGTTCGGGCGTCGCATGCAATGCATGCCTTTGGGCAGCCAAAACAAAGGGGGATGACGTCCGGAGTGGGCAGCCCATCATCTATAGTGCGCAGCACGCGAGTAGGACTATGTCAGGGTGTGGACGTGCGATCTTTTATCCTTAGACAGCAACACACGATGGGACGATTTCAAGGGCATGGCATGGTATCATTGCTATGGAAAGCTTACACGGTCGAAAGCGTCGGGCAAGTCGGTAATGCCTCATCGCCCTAAATGCATAACATAGTCGGAATAACTCGAAAGAGTATGGGCAGACATAATCTCCTTGGACCATCAACAAGGTCAGGACTACATCAGTCGCTTGGCATTCAAATCGTCCGGACCTTTGAATGAAAAAAACTGCTCGGATGTTGTCGGTGCGGAGCATTACCATATCGCAAGATGGACAACACATTACACAGGATCAACATGACGTCGGAATGGCATTGACCCATTCATATCCCTTGGGACAGCATTACAGGGTCAGGACGATGTTGGGTGTGGCCATGCAGGTCAGCCGCTATTGGAAAAGATGCAACGATCGGAACTGACTCTGCAGTTGGCATGTTGATCAATCGCCC
The DNA here is from genome assembly GCA_027704765.1 of Solanum habrochaites. NCBI lineage: Eukaryota > Viridiplantae > Streptophyta > Magnoliopsida > Solanales > Solanaceae > Solanum > Solanum habrochaites. Next base: position 102,591 of record JAKWJA010002062.1, read on the forward strand.
ATGGACAGGGCACATGATTGACGAACTCAGGTGTTAGTATTGCCCGCATGGCCCTTGGGAAAGCACACCACGGTCGACATTGGAGTTAGCATGGGATACCGTACATTTCCCTGGAACAAAACACACCGATCGGGACTTATGTCGGTCCTGGGGATGCCTCATCCCATTAGGCAAAACAAAACATGGTCGTAACAACATCAGCGTGGCATTACCTCATGCCCTTGGACAAATAATTGCAATGATCGATGGACGGCAGGCGTGGCATTTTAATCATCGCCTCTGGGAAAAGCACACATATTGGGGACCACATTTAGGGCAGGAAATGCCCGAATGGGCCCCTTGGGAGGACACACAGTCAGATGACATCTAGTGTGGCATGCCATTATTACCCTTTAGACCAAAACAACACAATCGGACTACGTCGCGCCAGTGGATGCTCTTCTCGCCAGGGAATCAAACACACGCAGGACCAAAAATCGGGCGGGGCATGTCATCATTTCCCTTGCATTTAGCACCACACAGTGCGGATGACATAGGTGGTGGGACATGACCATCAATCCCATTTGGACAACATATATGGCGGAACTACGGTCAGTCATGGCTTGCCATCATGTCCCTTGGGACAGCAAACATAAGTAGGACGACGTTGGTGTTGGTTGGCAGGGCCTTTCATCGCCCCTTAGGACACATAACACAAGGTCGGACAATGTCGGGCGTATCCCCCAGTTAGCAGCCATTCAATTGCCCTTGGATAGGACTACCGGTCGTACGGACGTACGCAGTGGGCATGTTATAATTAAACCTTGGATGGCACCATTGGGTCTCGGGACAACGATTAGCGTGGAAAGCTATATCCCCCATTTGGAAAGCACAAGGGGGACGGGCGGATGAAGTGGGAATGGAAAAACATTATTTTCAATTGGCAAGCCAAACGCAGTCGGACGACGTCGGGCATGAAGTTGAATTTTTGCCTAACAATGCAACACTCGGGGTGGGAAGACGGCTGGCATAAACATTCCTCATCGCCCTCTAGGATAGAAGAACACGTATCGCATGAATGTCGGGCGTTACGCAATGTCATAATCATCCTTGGATCGTATACATGATCGGACGCCGTTTTCGAGCGTGGATGACATCCAGCGCACCTTGGGAACAGCATTGCACAGTCTTACTAAGTTAGTGGAATGGATGGGAATGTATAATCGTTATTGGAATGAATTACAGAGTCGGATGATTGTCGGTTTGTGCAGAACATCATCGCAATTGAAAAGATTACACAGGTTGGACGATTGCAGGTGTGGCATGGTCATAAATCTCATCTTAAACAGCATGCACGGTATGGGACAACGTCGAGGTGGTTCACCATTGACTACACAAGTCCCCCTTGGTAGGAATAAAGTGATTTTCGGGAACGACGGTGGCGGGTGGTGTTGCACTGTTATAATTGCCTTGGACAGCACCACACGACGCGAACAACGTCGGGCGTGGACATGCACGCATGTATCATCGCCCTTGTGGCACCACGAGCTTCGGGAACAACGTTGGGACTGTGAACATGCACTCTTCAAACCTTGGAGACCACACAGGGTGGGAACGAGTTAAGGGGGGGGGTGGGCATTACATCATCTCACTTGGCGCATAGCACGGTCGGGGACTTTAGTCAGTCGTGGCATACCATCCATTTACAGGAACAAGCACAACACGAATCGGCGACGTTGGGTATGAATGTTCGCCATGGATCTGGTCACGCAACACACGACAGATGACATCCGCGGCGTTGGGCATGACATTCAGATCACCATGTGGGAGGCACACACAGTTGTAGACATCCGGGTGTAATGCCATCATCGCCACCTAGGACAGAAAAACATCGTGGGGACGTGTTCAGGCAATGGCATTGCCATACATCGCCCGGGACAGGGCATACACATCGGAACAACACGTCAGGTGAAAGAATGCCATCATGTCGCTTGGCAGCACACCGGCGGACAAACGTCGGGTCGTGGCAAAGCCCTCATACCCTTGGGGAATTCATAACACAATATCGGACTGCGGGCGTTTTAAACTGCCATTTCACAACCTAGGAACAAAACAATATACGTTTGGACCAACACGGGTCGTGGCATGTTATCATCGCCATTAAGCATCTAGACCCACCACAATTGGACGGAAGGGTTGGCGTGGCCAAATGAATCATCGGCCCTTGAAATAAACAACTCGGTTCGAACAAAGTCGGCCGGTTAAGGCCATCTTGCCCTTTGGGGAAAGCCAAACGGGTCGGACGAGTAAAAAACAGGCATTTTACCCACATAGCCTTTGGAACACACAAGGGGACCAAACGAAGGCGGGCGTGGGCATGCCCTCATTTCCCTTGGGCAAGCCACACACAATCGGATAACGTCAATTCATGGCAAATTTTGACATCTTTTTATCCTTTGGAATGCCATTAGAACACGAGCGGACGGACGTGTGGTATGTCATGTTCTAATCGCCCCTTGGATAACACCACAAGATGGGCAACGCGGGGCGTGGCATGACCGATGTTAATCCATCAGCATAGGGTCACCAGAAAGATTCGGAGAACGTGTGCTTGTGAATGCCATCTTCACTCTGGGAGGACCACACACGGGTGGGACGGACGTTAGGGCTTGGCATGCCATTCTATCCCCTGGGAAGGCTAGGATGGTCGGGGACTTAGTTTTCAGGCACTGGATACCATCATGTCACATTGGACAGGCAAAACAACGATCGGAACGGACCGTCGGGTGTTGGCATGGTCCGCTGGGGACCTTGGCGTGCCACACACGGTCGATGACACTGGGAAGTGGCATCATAATGACATTATCGCCCATGGGGGCGAGCCACAACGTTGTACGGACATCGTGCTGCGGACATGCCATCATCGCCCTAGGAAAGAAAAACACATCGTGGGACGATCAGGCATGGAATGCAATAATCGCCCTTGGACAGCTATTTACACAATCGCAACTACCCTAGGCGTAGAAGCTAGCATGTCCTTGCCAGCACCATAAAAACGGTCTAGAACAAACGTCGGGCGTGGCAAGTATCTCGCCCCTTGGACATCATACACAAAGATCGGGACATTGTCGGGCGTGAAAATGCCATCATCACCCTTTGGAAAAACATATACGTTTTGGGGACAAAAACGTTCGGGCCCATAGGCATGTTATCATCGCCCTTTGACTCACCCCACACAATTGGAAGGACGGTTGCGTGGCAATGATTCCTCGCCCGTGGGCAGCATACTTCGGTCGGGACAACATTGGCCGTTAATTGCCATCATTTTCCCTGTGGACGTTACACACGGTCTGGCGACAGTAACGGGGCATTACCATCATCGCCTTTGGGATGCAAACACGGACAAACCGATTTTTCTGATGGTCGGGCGTGGGCATGCCATTCATTTCCTTGGGCAGCAACCACCAATCGGGATAAAACGTCATACCATGGGGCAATGCCATAATAGCCTGTGGGATTGGCATCACCGATGGATGACATCGGGGTTGGGCATTCATCATTTCCTTGCTACTGTTTAAAATTATTATTATTCTATTGAAATAAAAAAATATAATAATCTTTTTACAAAAAAAAACTTAAACCAGACTTAAGGATATGACCAATTGATCTCAAAAAAAGATGCAGAATAACAAAATTAATAGGTCATACGGATATATCGATCCCAATGTTGAATCATTTGAAGTTTCACAAATCAAAGTGCAAAACTCAAAAAACAATTAGTGTAAATTTTGTGAATTTTAACGACATGAAATTTTGGTCAGATGTCCGATTGGAGGCGGAGTTTTTTCTCAATTTGGTTATTTTTGCTATGTTAACGCGGGAAAATAGGAATTGGACGAGACGGATTTTCCAAAAAAACATCTTTTATACCATAAATCAATTTGGAATGTCGTCGGAATTTGAAGAAAATGTTAATCGTATTGGTCCGAGAATCTGATTAAAAAGAAAGCCAATAGATTTTTTATTCAAAAAACACTTTATACAAACATTTGAGTTATAAATTTGAAGTT
>JAKWJA010002063.1:0-73883 GCA_027704765.1 Solanum habrochaites
ACTATACCCCTCTTGTGTATACTCATGACAATCAACTAAGGAAAATCGTAGGCATCTCTTATTCTGCGCCCTAAAAGACCTGGAGGTTGCAATTTCAAGAACTTACTGAAAAGTTCATGCTATCATTTGTCCATAATAGGCCCCGTAAGTCACGTGGAAATGTGCCTATTCGCCAATGATGCATCCATGCGGGGAGCCATGTACCGCATGTCGTACCTCTGAAACGGAGGTGTTGGTGCAGAAACCACGGAGTGGCCTACCCTGATCGTATAACCCACTAAGATAAGGCAAGTACCTGGTTGATCATCTCTGGGGTAGGTTGGGGTGGGATTTTCCTCATTCTGCCCTGTTCTTCTCCCCTTCCTCCCCCCTCTCTTATCACCTCCTCAGTCGTTGGAGGATTCACGCCCTATTATCAGATGGCCTAGGTGCTTTTGTTTTTTCCTCTTCCTCTAGAGACGTCCTCCCTCGAACTCTCCCCCGGCCTCTTGCCGTTGCTCTTCCGCGGCTAGCCCCATGGCTGCTCAGTCGTTTCTTGTCTTTCGTTGTTTTTTTGCTGGTGCGGTCGTTGCTCATTTCTAACCATTGGCAAAATAGAGTGAAGTGGTCATAATCCAATGCGGTATCTCCCAGTATCCATTGGACTCGTATAGGCACGAAGAAGAATGAAAGTGAAATTTTCCTAAATTCTTAGGCCTCTCAAATGAAAAGTAAAGCGTCCCCCTACCGTTCCTTAGACTCTACTAGACCTGTTCTTGTGTGATGGACCAATGAACCTAATACTCTGAATACCAAGTTTTTGTCACGACCCAATCAGGACGCGACGGCACCCCATTTAACCCTCCTATGGGAAGAACCAACCCATCTAAACCTTACATTTCAAATATATCACAGAAAAATAATGCGGAAGACTTAAAACTCCTTATACAACAATTCAATACTATTATTATTATCCCCAAAATCCTGGCGTCACATCACAAGAACATCCTATCTCAAATTACTTCACTAGGAATGTCTAATAAACAAAAAAACTAAAAAGCTAGTCCATGCCGAAGTTCAAGGATCAAGACTTTGAAGATGAGGACACAGTCCAATCTAGACGCTTACTCACCCTGATTTTCCGATGAAGTGAAGACTGGTTAGATCCTGCTGTTTAGTTGAAGTTGACAGAACGTTTGCTGGCATTACCCAAATAACAAAGAGGAAAACATGAAAGTAGGGGTAGTACAACCACCGTACTGAGTAGATATCATCGGCCAACTCAAAATAGGGAACAGTATATACAATAATATGTAAATCAACTACAATACTCAACATGTAGCAATAACACTGATTCATCAATACTACAACCCGAGTTCACACGTGAGAACTCAATCCTCAATACCATACATTTGGGAATTAAGTTCATTAGATGAGTATATTATTATCTCAGATTCAATTATCTTTCTTCCTCTTGTGTCGGTACGTGACCCTCCGATCCTCTATTTCTATCCTGGTGCCGGAACGTGGGCCTCCGATCCTCATTCTATCTGGTACCGGCACGTGGCCCCGTCCTATTCTATCCTGGTGTCGGAACGTGACACCCGATCCTCATATTCATTGCTACCCTGGTATCGGAAACGTGGCACCCTATCCATATTCTATCCTGGTGTCGGGAACGTGACACTCCGATCCTCATATCCTTCTATCCCTGGTACCGGAACGTGTGGCACCCCATCCATATTCTATCCTGTGTCGGAAACGTACACTCCGATCCTCATTCTATCCTGGTAACCGACCGGGCCCCTGATCCATATTCTACCTGGTGTCGGAACTTGACACACCGATCCTCATATTCATTCATCCTGTTACCGGGGAACGTGACCACCCGATCCCCGAATTCCATCAAGCCTTCTTTTTACTAAGGCATCCTCATTCTCATTTATATATGTATCAAGGGAATTAAGGGTTCTGTCCAGATTTGGATTCAATCAACTTCTCATGCCTTTGTTTAATTCATCACAATTTATAATCATAATCATGCAAGCATACACCTAAGCACATAGCATTGTTTAACAATATATCACACATAGCTATTCACTATTAGATTCACTACGAATACGTAACATAAACCATAACCTACTCCACCGAAGATTGTGATCAGCAATCAATTCCCAAGCTTGTTTCTCCTCGTTTCTCTCTTTCTCGTTCGACTTTCTCTCCCCTTTTTCTTCTGTTTTTCTTTATTCAAACCCTCTTTCTTTTACCCTAATTAGTAGATAATTAGAAATGGAAATATGGCGAATAATACCCACTAATTACTTAAGGTTCCCTTTTAACCCCCAAGTACTTAGACTTATTAACATTAACCCTATAACTTTTAATTAAGAGGCAGGAATAGTCAAAACCGTCCCCTTAAAACGTGGAAAGAACTCCGACCCGACTGGGATTTCGTCTCCGTGACGGGCCGTCGCGCCGGCGACCGGTCCGTCCTGCTGTCCGTCACCAAGTCAGACGGGCTTGTTTTTTTATGTGGATGCCTTGACGGGCCGTCGAGCTTGCGACGGTCCCGTCCTCCCATTCCGTCATGACGTTCCGAGAGTCGATTTTCAGTACCCAATTTTCATAGAATTAAGATTTTCTAAGTGTTTGAAACGGACACCCTCCACACGTCCGTCGGCCCTTGACTGTCCGTCGTGGCCTCCGTCACATCTGCCAGGTTTATTCCAGAATAAAATCGGTTGCTCAATGACTAAACAGGTCTGTTCCCACCTTGCCTGATGTTCATATTTAAGAGGCATTTTGTCAGTTCCTTCTAACACCTTGCACAGTGGAGTTGACCATAAACATTTTTTCATATGTAAGTGCTGGAGTATATGATGAAATAGGTTCTTTGTTGGCACAAACAGCATGATGCACCAGAATCTATCCACCATTTCCTTGGCTTTCCAACCAGTTACTTTTGAAAGCAGTGCACAGAGATCATCTATTTCTCCTTTGATTCAGGCAGTTGCTTGATCTTTCTTTTTCTTGTCCTTCTTAGGACCCGCATTCATTAGACCTATTACCATGTTTAACACATTAAAGCCGTTTTCCATTAGTTTCTTTAGGAGGATTGCGTTTTGGACGCAGATGCTTTCTTTCTTTTCTTTAATTTTGTGGAATCTTCTTCAACAAAATTTACTCTAGATATTGATGAATACCACGTGACCTCTTTTCTGCAGCCTTATTATCCTCTTCGATTCTCAACCTTACTATGAATCTTCAACAGTGCATCTCCTTGCATTTTGTGTTCAGTAGTTTTACAAACGTACCTAATCCACATGGAGGTAACTTTTCAATCAAAACAATTGCAGCACTTGAACAGCATCATCACAATAAATCATACATTAAAGTTATGTGAGTATAAAGGAAAACATATATTTCTAACATAGATTAAATAACTTATACCTCACAAGGAATCATGGAATGATGACCCGGTCAATTCTTGAACTTGGGTGATGACGTCTTCCTGATCATTCATCTTATAGTCCAGAAATTTGCCACAATGACTTTCTTCATTCCAGCATCTTCCTGTTTTTTATTCTTTTCTCAAAGCATCCCATAAAAACAGGGGGGGGGAACAAAGGGGGAGAGGGTAAAGAGGGATAGGAAAAAAATAGGAGGCTTAAAGGGGAATTGGGAAAGAAGAGTTTCTTTTGAGGTTTTTGGTATTGTCTGACAATTTGTATGGCAGATCATCTTGCAGAACACATCAAAATATAATTTTTACAACAACAATCTGAGTGTGCCATGCTTCGGTTACCAAGAATCGTTCATCACCGGAGTTTTCATCTGACCTACAACCCAAAAGGAACATTCTCATTGATGACTCTTACATGACTTCAACTTAGGTGATATAGAAGAACATCTTTGGGCTGCCATCTCTTAAAGTCGACTCCAGAAAACTTTGCATTTTCTCGCCCGTGCTAAGACAGCATTTGAATGATTATTTCAACCGTTTTGTTGCAGTCTTATACTGTTCCAGCATTTTTTGACTTGAATTAGTCATTTTTTTCTATCATAAGGAAAGAAATATTAATTATTTTAAAATACTAACAGTAAAGAACAAATCTTTACACAAACTGTTTCTGATTTTAAACGTGGATAAAGTTTTTATGTTTGTTAATCGTTATTAAATGAATTTTAAAAATTCAAGCAGATAAAAACTATAAAGTTTTTAATCTCCAGAAACCTCAAATACAAAAACTATAAATTTCTTAAGATTGTATTCTTACAATACCTTATTATAAGGTTAATAAACAGAAACGAATAATGAAGTAGAAAAAATATAAAATCAAAGAATTAACTCGAGTCCACAGAAACTATTGTGTGTCCTTAAGAAATTTACCCACTCACTGTTTTTACTGAGGTTTGAATTAATTTCTCCCAAATACAAACAGAATTAAACCTGTTTAAAGAAATAGCGGTACCGTCACTTCCTTTATTCACGAACTTAAGAACACAACAAGTCCACACAACAGTCGATCGACAATTTTTATGTTATTTTAGAAAAAATAAATGTAGAGAAGAAAAATGTTTCAGTGTTTGAAAAATCAAAATTAACTTCCTTTTATAGCCATTTTCAGTTGCAAGGAACATTCTGTCATTGAAATCTGTTTAGACCGATTCTATCCAGAAAGTTGTGTCTTTGGCAAAAATATCTTTTCGAACCTGAGTCTTTAGAAATACTACTTTTTATGAAAGTAACGCTTTTTCGGAATGTTACCGTTACCCGCATTTGATTTAACAAAAACTGATTAATAATTTGTCAAAAAATTTATCAATCCACTCACCTCATTTGCCAAATCCAATCAAAATCAAAAACCGAACCGTCGATTACGACCGCGCGTGAGGGGGCGCTCTTCTTAGCTCCTTTAGAAGTAATGGAAGTGTTTCCTTCTATAAGGACAACCATTTTCATTCTTTTTCTGATATGGGAAAACTGACTTTAATTTGCACTTTGCAAATGATTTTCTCATTTTCCCTCCAAAGTAGTTTCCCTCACTTTTCATCTTCTCTCTTTTCTTTTTCCCATTCCCCCGTGCTAAAACCCAACAAATTATGTCCTAAAGTATGTGGATTGGAACTTTTGGATCTATTATCCACAACTGACCAGTCTTCTACCGTCATTGTAGACCTTGGGGTTCTTTCTCCGACCGAGAGATACGATTTAAGTTTTTATATGTAACTAACTTAAATTTTAAAATATTTATTGGTTTATATATTTTGATATGTAAATTGGTTAAATTATTTTTAACTTTAATAATTATTTTCTTAATTCATAAATAAATAAACTAATTGCTATATTATCTCAAAGATGTAGTCTATAAGTTAATCACACTTGCACTAAACACTACAATCCACACTACATCAAATTCTACTATAAACTATTCAGAACGCACGAACAAGACATAAGTGTCATACATTACTCCTGTTTTAGAAGAAGATCGACCAACTTTTTTTTTTTATTTTATTTTTAAATATTTATTCTTCTTTACACTTTAATTTCATTTTTCATATGACATGTTTTAAAGTCTTTATTTATTTTTTTTCAAATTCGTATCAAATCAACTAGTTTATTATTTCTGAAACACCGAGAAGGGTAAAATTATATCCCTCATATTTCAAAGTTCCCATGCTTCAAAAACACATATAATTCTGTAAAAAGAAAAAACTTACATGATATTTTAATTTTTTCAATATACTGTAATGAAATTTCCTTCTTCTGATCGATTTATGTGGGCTATATCAGCCTAATACTAGGGATCGAGTTGGAAACTTCAACTTTTAACCGTATTTTGACTTTCTTCATAGTATGATCAAAAAAAAAGTGCCCACACATAGTCAGTATGGAGTCCACAATGAAATAGACACTTTTTAAAAGAATCCTAAAGATTAAAGAGATACTTTTCCAAAAAATAATATCAAAAATGATAGTTCTTCCATTGATGGCAAACTATAATTACATTGCATCTTTTAAACATTATCAGTCCGTTAACTCAAATCTCGTCTGAAAATAATATGTAATTACTCTAAAGGTAGGTCGCCTACACATGGCGAACTAAGATTTCTTTTATTACTCCTCACACGAATCTATATATTTTCTTCTCATATAAAGCTATAACCTAAAGGTAGTTCGCCCACACATGGGCGAACTACAGTCTTTTCATTTACTCCTCACACAATAAATTTTATTATTTTCTTCCTCTATGAAGCTATATCTCCTTCTTTACAATTAATATGGTTTTTCGTCCACATTATTGCTTTGGTCTTCTACTTTTATACTTTTATTTTGGATTTTTGAAATTTTAGTACCATTTGTCATTGTCCTGCCACTTCACATTCAAATTTGACACTGGAAAAGAGGAATAATCTAGAGTTGTGGTGAGTTTAGCAAAACACTCAAGAACTACCTCTAGAATTTCCTTAAGAAACTCTTGAACTGACAGAATTATAAGGAAAAAAAAAAAAGAACAAACATTGAAAATGTAACCGTGTAATTTGTAGGGAAGTCGTTGATTTTGCTTCTTTGACACAGGTCATCCAGAGCAATTCCTCATAATCGTTCACCCTCAACTCATGTTTGCCATGAGTCAAAGTTCACAATACCAAAGTTGGGTTCAGGGCCACAAAAGTTGTTCATGCATTATGACTTCAACTTATGCTTTTGGCATAAGCTGAGGTGCACATGTCCAAGGAGGATCCAGGCCAACACATTATATCAAGAAAAGCTCAGTTGGGGTGCAAAAGAAGTCTATTTTAAGCTCAAATTATTTGGATCAAGAGGGATTAATTTCATGCTTTAAAAAAAAAGAGGCTAAAAATTGACATATTGAACAATGGGCCTATAATCCTTCCCTAATTGTCTCATTACATCTTACTTTTTATCGGACTAACTAGGCAAGTTCTAGTCAGTACAAATAGTGGACTAGTCAAATTTTCCTCACACTACTTGACATCTCATTACTCTACAGAATATCAGACACTATTCGAGTCTTAGACTCGGGTCATGCCATGGTGTAATATCTATGTCATGCTTAGAGCCACACATTTATCAATTGATTTTTCTAGGATCGCTATTTTTTTCTTTTTCTCTATTGTTTCTCACGTTTTTTTCCTCTCATGCACTTTTTTCACGCTCATCCAAAATGCTCCCACTTGGATTCTTTAGGAGAGTTGACAATTCTATATAACGTGTCTTCTTATCATTTTAAAAGGATCCAAATTAAAATTACTTAATTAATGGGATATGCCCCAGTACCACCCCTCAACCTAGGTCTGAATCTCAAGAGACAACTTATACTATATCTAGGTTCTATTACTTCCCCTGAAGTGATGGTTTATTATAATTTTTTACCCTTTTCGACCTACTTGTACTAATTGTGGGTCAACTATGGTTAACTTTTTTTTAAAACTAGTGGCACGTAGGCTAAAAAGGGGTAGAAACAATTACTTATAATAAGTTTAGGAGGTAATAGGACATAGTATAGTATAATGTGTCCTCTTGATTTCGACATAGGTTGATGGTTACTTGTGCATTGTCCCTTAATTAATTGATACGGCAATAGTAGATTAAGTCAGGTCGGTCCACATGGGGGACCCACGAACTAAAACTTACAAAAAACTCTTTAGATATTTTAAGAATACTTTTGAATATCCTAGAGCATGTAGAGATTTCTAGAGAGGGATCAATTGAACAGTCACTACATTATTTACCGAATCAAGACTCCGGTAGAATTATTGGAGCAACAAATTTTTGGTAGTCCATAAGTCGTGCATTGAAGTAGGAGTTTCTTAAACCTCCGTCATGTTTCATGGATGAGTTCACCCTCCAATTGCTTGAAACCTTGAATGTTACCCTTGAGTTTCATCAGCCTCGACTAGGAAAATAACCTTGAATTGAATGTCATGGTAACCTCATGCCACAAGGTGATATAATTCTTTGATAACTCAGTCAACCATTTTCTAGCTTAACCTATCAGAGATAATGAAACGGGCTACAAACATCTATAAAATTCCTTATATGCTAATGTGGTAACCCTATATAGAGTCCCTTCATTTAAAGGAGATGAAGAGTTGTGCTCGTGAATTCAAATATAACATCCTTTTTGACTTACAATAAGCGGATTGCACCAATTCCACCTAATTAGATTGAGTAGTGCACACTATTAACATCATCAATATCATTTCTGTGACCTGCTTGGCTACCATTCATCTCTATCTCACTCATTCTCTCTCCTGCTCGCACAACCAACATAAGCACAGTACAATTTGAATCAATTCAACTACAACCAACAAATTTATAAGTTAAACTTTGATAAAGAAATTTTAAACAACACTACTCTCCGGTAGCGGTGTCATTTGATTTAAAATTTCAAGCATACCTTATCCAATTCTAGGTGTTCAACGATCATAAATAAGTATAAAATCTAACTAAATGAGTTAGGAATGATCCCACAGAGAGTAGTTCTATTATAAATTCAACTATGAAGTTATAACGATGAATTTTATAGTTGAAGGAATAAAAGTTTCGGGAAACTATGAAACAAACTCGAAGACGTCATCATTATTTCAAGTGAGCAACTTATAGATTACAAAACCACTTCAACAATCAACAAGGCACAATCAAATAAGGAGACAATGCTTGGGAGATTGACTAATCAACAACGAAGTTCAACTCAACGAGTGCAAATCACTAACCAAAATTGTTAATTTATCATGGGTAGGATGGACTTTAGGTAAGACACTTTTCTCTCAAACAATTAGCTTATTTCCACTGATTTCTTTCGAACCTCAATGCATTTCATTACAGAGATGAACCCAAAATCTCATCAAAATCTACTCTCTCGAGCTATATTAAAGGATAAATATTGAGTTTCACTTTTTTAAGCTGAAACCATCATGAACCGCTAGCTATGAATGCCAATTACTAACATATCTCTATACTTCTCTCTCAAGAAAGCATAAAACCCTGAGGTATATTGCACTAAACATACAATATATGAGTTAAACCACAGTAATAACTCCGATCCATTTCAATTAACACCATAAGTCAATAATTACTAACACGCATTAAGTCAAACACAATTACATTGTCAAAATCCAAAAATTAGGATTTAGCCAATCATCGTGTAAAATGACGAAATTTGGTACCTACCACATGCTCCATAGATGGGTATTTGAAAATCAAAACTCTAGAATGAATAATATCTTCTTTGTTACAATACCTAATTGAAAAATATTGCTAAAATTACTCAAAATCAACAATGTTTTGCTCTGTTTTTTTTGTTCCCCGACAATTTCTGTCGTTTTCTCTCTCGTCAAGAAATAAATTTATACTAATATGAGGTGTGAATTTTTGAGGCCAATAGGTGAGGAAAAATCGGGTTTCGCCAAAATCATTGGGGCCCCACTCGTTGATCGTTCCGTCCTACCGATTCTTTATTTCAAATGTTTCCCTTCGTTCACACACTGTAATTTTAGGCGACTAGATTAGTCGCCAATCATTTTCGCAATGCGTCTTTAGTCTTTTGCTCCCCAATTGAATTCACACATCGGTCTCAATCTGCACTTTTGGCGACATGTTGTCCTTCGCCGATACCAATCAGTGGATCACGATAAGATGTAGTGACCTTAAGTTTCTTCCATATTTAGGCTTTAGTGTTTTGATTATTTAGGAAAATCGATGGTAAACTGGGCGAATCGCCGAGTTCTCTTGGCGATTGTTAGGTCTGTTTTTCTCTTTATTTCCAGCTACGTTGTCTTTTTGCCTAAATGTCCTTGCTTTGTTCCTCAATCTGTATCTTCAAAAATCAAGGATTTTAATCAGTTCTGACACAAATTGAGGCAAACCAAACCTATATAACAAATTCCTAAATGTGCCAAAAGTGAACTCACAAAAACTTCACATCTTATGGAAAACAATCATTGGTGTTTCACATTGTTACGTAATTTCTCTTTTCCAATCATTAATCCTTACATTAATATTTCAATATAAGTTTACCTTATGCGATATTAATTCTAGCTAGGTCAAAACCGTCTACCCAAGAATAATAAGGGGTATTTTAGTAAATTTATTAAATGACAAGACAGTATGATACAGTCAAAATCCAAAACATAAAAATATTATGAAAACAAAACAAAAAATAATATACTCTAGCCACACAAAACTTGTATTTTCCTACCATATAGTACCAATTACCATACAAAACATTATGAAAAAAAAGATAACAATGGACAAGCGGGAGTATAAATGACTAGGGTTAATGTAACCTATATGGATGTCAATATCAATTAGGACTTATTCATAGAAGTTACACAAAACAACACATTACAGGGAATACAACACCTAACATTCTTTATGTCGGATAGAAAAAAGGTCTATTTATGATTCATTACGACTAATAGTAAGTGTGTAAGATTTCTTTTATCAATAAAAAATACTCGACTAAAATTTTTTGAATCGATAAGGTAGATATTAAACGTAACCTTCCAGGAAGTAGTCCCATTTAGCAAAGATTAGAAGCACAAAAAATGAAGGAAGAATTGATTTAATTTCTAGACTTGACCATTTAGATTTTAGACCCAAAAAGTTCGTCGCAAGCTGGCAATAATCATTCCATATTCTGGGAGATACCAGTATTTTAATAAACTGTAGAAAAATTGTATATTAAGTCTCGAAACCCCAAAAAAAAAAAAATTGCCATTTAGTGTTTTTTTGCCGGTTGTTGTAGACCCTCAAATACTTGCAATTGTCCCCAAAACCCAAATTTTCAATGGGAATCAAATAATACACTTCATTTTGTGATTAAATTTTAACCCAAAAAAAAAATTATACATCATGTTTGGTGTTAAAAGAATATGAATAATAATCATGGGAATAGACTGCATCAATCAAAGACAGTGGATAGACAAGAGCAATTAAATGCAGGGTGTGCATAATAGATTTGATGTTCTTCACTTCAAAAATGTTTTGAACATGCAATCAATCAATAATAAGATTATTTAAAATTCCTATTACCACGAGGTTTTGCACTAAACTAAGTTCATTATAGAAAGCAATTAATTTCAAAATAATAGGTTTTTTTTAAAATTTTTATAAAAAATTAGTATTTAAACGTATTCACAATAACGGTTTAGGTTTATATTTATTTTGAAAAGCTGATGACGTTAGAATTGATTATACGTTACTCTTAGTAAGGTTTTTACTCCAAAACGTTACTCCACAATAACTTTTAGGAGTAAAACGTTACTCAAAAAAACGTTTTAGAATAGAACATTTCTTACAATAAGGATATCAGCCTAATATTGTAGTTTTTAAAAAACCCTGACAAATCATTACGCTAAAAGTTTCATTGCGAATTACGTTTATACCTAATTTTGTAACATTGTAGAAAAATGTATTCTTTTTAACAATTATTTTATATAATGGTTAGTTTGGTAGAACCAATTCTACGTACTTATAAAACACAAACAGTATAAGGGCAGGTGAATTGGCGATTATTTAGGTTCAACAAAAATGCTATTATCTCTGATAATTTGTCTTATTCCATGTGCTTACAGTTGTGTATTGCTTTTGTTGGGTAAGATCTTCCTCCAGCTTTTTCGTGTTTGTTTAATCTTTTGTTGTAAGTTACTGTTGTATGAGGGGATCGTCTTCACCTGATGGTCGGCATTTAATATTTTGTAATAGTCCCTTCTCTTTCCTTGAAAATATTGAACATGACACGGACGGTGATGTTGTACTCCATCGTTGTATATTTAGAACATCTAAGACCGCTCCTAATTGTCCCATCCCAGCTTGGAGGTATAGTTTAAGAAACACTAAAGATTCCTTCACATTGTTCCCAATTTCGATTATGCCATCTTGCAAAAAATATTTGTCTCCGCGTACTAACTCATTTACCTAAATGTAAAAGACAAAGAACTAATCAATTATATAGTTTGTCTCTATTTCCCACTTATAATCAATTATAAATATGCAATCCCCTCCACAAACTCTCATCGTAGCACAGTACGACATTTATTCACTAGTTCTCCAGTTTCCGATCAGTTAAAAAAAAGAATATTCATGTTTCCTGATATGATAGTATTTAAAAGTATAATTTTTTTTTAATCTTTATTGATCCCATTTAACCCACCCCCTCTTAAAAATAATATTTCCACAACTTTTTGCCCCTTCCCAATTAATTTCCAAAAACATCCCCATTAGTATACTATTTATGATGCTACCCCCCCCCGAGCGACGGAGAGAAAAGTGAAGTGTTACATTTTGATTTTTCCCATTTCAAACCCAACCTTTTCACGTTCACCTTTTCTGGACGCTCGTTTCACATTTCAAATTTTTTCATGTAGACTTTCTTGGGAACTCCCGTTAGGTCCAAATATTACCCATTTAGTAATAGTTTCTTAATATCGTCTTAAATTAAGAAGAGCTCCCACCTAATTACATGGGTTGAGATAGGAGTAATTTAATGGTTATCTGAAAATAGGATGGTCATTCGTTTTTGTCTGAATTCGTGTTTAAGATTGATTAATTTTTATTTATGTTTTTTAATTTTATTAAACACATAATCGATTAGAAAAGTTAAGACGTAAAGTTTTATTTTTTACCTCACCTCCATACATTTATCAATCAGGACTGTGTGCAATTTATTTTACTGGCTTAAACAACTTCAAATATTTGGAGGAACATAACTCCAGAAAATTGAAGGCACCAGTACCATAAAATATAAAAAGAGGACCAGAGTCAACTTTGTGTCCCAAATTATTATAAATTTATACAACAATTAATTAACTTCAAAATCTATTACCTAACCCATATAGAAAACACTTTGATGTTTCTATGATTTGGAAAACAACTCTATATAAAG
Source organism: Solanum habrochaites (assembly GCA_027704765.1). Taxonomy (NCBI): domain Eukaryota; kingdom Viridiplantae; phylum Streptophyta; class Magnoliopsida; order Solanales; family Solanaceae; genus Solanum; species Solanum habrochaites. Next base: position 12,894 of record JAKWJA010002063.1, read on the forward strand.
GAGTATTTAAAAGTTTACGCATTATTTTGGTTATAATGTATTTTCAAAGCCAAAGATGAAGGAATATTGATTGTATTGAAGTGTTAAGGAATACATAGCGAGATATACTATAGGAGATATAGGGGAAGGAGTACTAATCCTAATAGGACTAGGATTAAGGAGTACTAATCCTAATGGACTAGGATTCAGTACACAGTAAAATACTCATGATTATTTTCATACTATTATTTAATACTATCTGTTATTATCCCCCCTCAAGCAGAGTGAGCGGGAAGAGAACGGAAGTTGGAACTGAAGTTATGTGCTGTCGGATCGGGAGGAGGCTTGGTCGAGAATATCAGCAGATTGTTCTTCAGTGCCCCAGGTCACATTACGGCACTATGGGTGGTACGTGACACATGGGTGTATTGCGTGCTGGGTCATGCTCGTGCCTGGACCTCTCGACTTCATCGCAAACACAAAGAGACAATACGGTCTCAACATGCTTCATTGTGGGGTGTAGACGGAATTCTGGCCACACAGATGGTTGATTTGTTGTCACAATAGAGGCAGGAAAAACAGTGTGAGTGCGCGCAGAGGTCCGCGAAGGCCATAGTGCCCACACTGGTCGCAGCTAGCAAGAAGAAAGAGCAAGCGTGGGTATTCAGATTCAGGCGAGGCCCCGGCAGAAGACCTGGGGTGTTTGTGGCTTACACACAAGAGATCAGGTTCGGCACCCAAACAAAAACGACGAAACCCCGATTAGATTTTCTGTCATTTTATCATTTTGCCCAATCTGAATCTGAGAAACCCCGAAGATCCAAGTCCCGGTCGACATGAGTAAATTACGCAAGACGTGCCAAAAAAAAAATGTACATTGGGGAATGCGTGTTTTAGACAATGGTAATCATGTTCCACTTGGTTTGATGCATGCGCTGAGCAACTCGGTTATAGCAAAAAAGGATGTCAGGACGGGGAAGGTAATGGGCAGATACTTAGGAGGGCCCCAATGAGGGCCTGCGGAAGTGGGTGGGTGATTCGAAAGGGGGGTGTCGGCTTTTTTTTTTTTCCATTCGTAGCAGAAGAGACTGCCATCGGTGTTGGTGACTGGTGCATTTTCCCAGTCCAGCTTTCTATTCTACAACAGATTCTCGAGCAGATTTTGACTGATGATGAAACAAGACGCTTCTTGTCCGAGAAACCTCCATTCCTAGAAAATAAGTAACGGGCCAAGGTCCTTATTTTGAAGGTAGTATGCATAGCTCAAGTGTAACATCCTGAATGAGAGCTGCAGTAGGAGCCTGTATTATGTTGTGGTAATAAGATATCATCTACATAGACAAGAAGAATGACGGTACCGTGTGCTTGAATGAATGTCGAGTAAAACAAGACTCGGTCGGGTACGCAATTACGTGAAAGACGAGGCCCTCGAGGAACGGTTTTCGCAGTGGGTACCAAGACGGGGGGGGGCCTACTTGAGGCCCGTAACAGAGGACTTCTGGAGTTTGCAAAACATGTTGAGGGAAAGCGGGCGGGGATCAACATAGCCCGGTGTTTTGCGTCATGTAGTAGTTTTTCATCAAGCATTTGCCATGAAGCAAAAGCATGGAAACATTTCAAACTGATTGATGAGGCCAATTGGTGCGCACGGGAGTGACAGTACCAGGCGAATGGTTTCCTGCCGCATAAACAGGGACGAACTGAATGTCTCGGAGTAATCAAGCCCATACTCCTGATTGTAGCCTTTAGCAACAAACGAGCCTGGTACCTGGGAACTTATGCCATTGCATGTGTTTAATTTGTACACCCATTTAAACCCCCACTGGGTGCGCCCCATGGGGCTTAGGTAAGTACAGAACCCAAGTTTTTCGATAGTCAAAGCCTTAAAAACTCGTCATCCATAGCATGAGCCCCAATAAGCATTTTTTTGAGGCCACAGGTCGGTTGTTGGTTCACGATCGGGAAGGGGTGGTATTTGGTAGTATGGTAGCCTGAAAGGTTTTGAGGTTTTTTGAAAGATACCGGCTTTGCCACGGGTAACATGGGATGAGTATTGGGGGGTGGCAAACGGGCGGTTGGTGAGTCAGGGGGTGGCCCGGGCGGAAAGTACCCAAAAACGGATCGGGCTGGAGATGTATGGGTATGGGGTGGTTCGGGGGGGTTGTGACGTGGGGGTGGTGGTTGCGGGGGTATTGTGGGGGGGTGACGGCTCGTCTATCGAAGGGGTGATGAGGGGTGGTTGGGTAGTGGGTGGAGGAGGTGTGGGGAAGGGGGTGAGTGACCATGTGAGTTATGTTGGAAAAAGGGAAGGACGCCAATGAATGAGTCTGTGGAGGAGAAATAGACTCGTAGGGGAAAAAACTCATTTGATAAATATTTACATGACGAGATTGTAGACTTTATGAGATTGTGGGTCAAGACAGCAGATATAACCTTGGAGGTAGGAGGATAGCCCAAAAAAATACAAGGACGGGATCGGGTTGTAATTTGTGAGTAATATGATGGGCGTGCAAGGGTAGCAAGGCCCACACCCAAAGACGCGGCGGTAATTGTTTAGTAATTGGGGAAAGTTCTTGGTAAAGGAGTTGTAGGGGGGTATTTGTGGAGAGGGGTTTGTGTGACTGGGCATTTGTAAGAGGTAGTTTGCCGGTGGATAAAGGCTTTCTACCCAAAAGGAGGACAGGGAGATGAGATGATGAGAAGAGTAACCACCCTGTTTCAATGATTATGGCGATTGCGTACGCTCAGCCACCCCATTCTGTTCAGGAGTTGTTGGACAGGAGGTTGATGTTAATAATTCCCAGGGATCTGCAGGAAACTGGCCAAAGATGGTATTACATTATTCCTTTCCATTGTCATTTTCGAAAAAGTTTTAGTTTAAACATGAGAATGGAATGTGTTTTGATCATTTTTTCAAAAGTGGACCAAAGGTGGTGTAGGCTGTGAGTTGTGTTTTAGGGGTAAAACCAAGTGTATTTTGTTCAAAAAATCATCCACAAAACAAATTAATAGCGAAAAACCAGCAAAATGAAGGAAACAAACAGTGGACCCCATAGGCAGAAGAATAAGTTGAAAAGGTGCAGTTGTACGCTTCTCAGATAAAGTAAAGTTAACAAGGTAATTTATGAGATTTAAGCAATTGAACATGAGTCACCAAGTGTTACAGGAATGAAGAAAAAAACATAAAGAGACATTAAAGAAGTTATTATTGGATTAGAGGCGTGACACAAGGGGGACAAACTATGCCACAACAGGACTAGGCCATCAGCCGAAGAAAGAGCCCACAAGGAGCCACAGGAACGCTTCTGAAACTGTGTGGGAAGACGGGAACTTATGACAGGAAGAACGTACAGACTGCTCACAGGGGCCCTGAAAATTGAAAAAATCACCCTCTTGGTTTTGTAGGTATGGTCTGGAGGATTATGAAAAATCATAGAGGTGAACAAGAGTGGCAAAGTATGGTCTTTTGTGAATTGGGATGAAGGAGATGGTTTTAATAGGAAGGGACGTGAGTAAGGTACTAGGTAAAAAAGATGCGGTATAGGGGTTTTTAATGGTACCAGTGCAAGTGTGAGAAATATAAGGGACTCACGTGCCCAAAGTAATACCATTGGAGCCATGATATGTATTTGGAAGCGTTAAGCTTGGATAGATCAGAAAGTAGTAAAGTGCATGATTGGCCCCAGTATCAAACAGCCATTCAGAGAAGGGCCCCGGCTTGAGATGATAATTGCACGGTTATCAATATTTCGGCTCTCCTCATACCGAAACCAGCAAGCGAACAGCGGGTGGTGTGTCCTGTTTTCTGACAGATTTGACATGTTGGACGATCCCGCCGTAAAGTGCCCGCCCGCTGCTCGGAAGATGACTGCCGTCGCTCCGAAGGAGTGTAGGCTGTTGTGGCTACGTGCTGCTGGACCGTTCGGCGGCGGGACGGACTGCCCCTGCCGACCCCGCACCCGCGGCCTCCGCTGTTTTCTGCCGGAGCACCGCGGCTTCCCTGCCGGCACCACCACGCCCCCCGTGAAGTTCTGGCATTGGGTGGTTGGGGCGGTTGGTTGGCCGGGCTCCATAACAGGGGTTCGCGGAGAAATGTTTGATTTCTTCAATTTTCAGCCATGAGGAGAGAGAGCAGGTTGTAGGTCAAGGGCGTTGGTATGAGTGCGAACCACCTATTTAATGGAGGAGTAAGCTGAGGGAGCCCCCGAACGACGCACATGACGAGATCTTTTGTGGGAATGATTTCGTTCACGGGGTGTCGAGGGCTTGTGAGGATGGTGGAGACTCGTCTAAAATACTCCGCCACTAGTTTTCGTGCCTTGGTAATTTGTGGAGGAGACGATCACACAATTAAAAATATGAGAGTGGGAAATGGATGAATAGCGTTTGCGAGGGACGTCCATAGGGCTGAAGGCAGTTGTGTAGGACTCGGCGTGTTATGAAAACTGGTGGGAGAGAAATACCGCCCAATCAAAATGATCGGAGCTGGGCCATGTCCACGGCGACCAGGCGGCAAGGGGGGCACGGAGTTGGTTTTTTCTGATTGTCCCCGCGGTGGGTGAGGGTGAAATGACTGCGGCGGCGTTCTGTGGCTCATCGACGTATTTGAGAAGGTAATTGGCCTCACGGGCTGTAAGAACGGTGATATTCCATGTAGGGTTAATGTTATGTATGATAATTTTTGGAATAGGGCATGAAGATGCCTGAGAAGGAATTTAACGCCAGAAGGAAGTGAATCGAAGGAGCCCACCTCAGTTGTCATGTGACGATGCCAAGAGAAGCAGAGGAACGATCGGTGCCCTAAAGAGAAAAAAAACCTAGCGAAAAGCAAGAATCTAGGTTTTCGGCTCTTGATACCATGAAGGAAATATGAATGTATGAAGTGTTAAGGGAATAACTGGGAGTTATATATAGGAGAGATAGGAAGGAGTTACTATCCTAATAGGACTAGGATTTAAGGAGTACTAATCCTAATAGGACTAGGATATAGTATACAGTAAATACTTAATATTATTCTATAACATTTAGTTAATACATATGTTTATTACAAGAGACCATTTTTAATAATCTTTAAAATATCTCATAAATCTATGAGTTTTCAGATTTATTTTGAAAAGACATACTTAATGTTCTTTACATCTTCTATGAATACCAAAAATATAAATATTAAAAAAATTTGTTGAGGATACTTTTCCAATTGAGTATAATACTTTTATATTAGACATGAAGAAGTTGAAAGTCAAATTAAATATAACTGGAAATAAAATAAACGTCTATGTAGATCATTATTGAAAATTGAATACATTTTGTAGAGGTCCATAAAATTTGACCATTTACATTAATTAGGAGGAATAATAATTAAAAGTAAAGTGAAAAGGAAAATCGAGATCTTTTTTTTTTTAAAAAAAAAAACTTAAATATATAGGAATTTTAATATTAATAAATTATGTATAGTAATTTATATAAAATATCCCAATTAATTATGTGTTTTGTTTCAAGCTTTTCGCTGTCATTGCTTTTTGACATTTCAGAGTACTTGAAGGATTACTTGCAATACCTTTAGTAATAGGAATCATCAAATTTTCTCAACCTAAAACCTATCTGACTTCTTTAATGGGACGGATGTTTAGGTGGTTGAAAAGAAAATTATTTGTTGAAATATTATTTGAATTAGTAAATTACGTTTAAATTGTTTTTCTTTTTAATTCTTATATTTTAATAGTTTGGACCAAAAATATCAAAATTTTGTTTGAATTCTCTACTTTTGACATTCAATTTATAAATACAAATATTGTATTTATAACTTTTAAACTAATTATTAAAAAAAATATCTCTAGTTCGTCAAAAGATTTCTAAAGACCATATTTTTGAGTTTTTAAAATGTTCGATATGAGCATATCAAATTCAAAGTCGAAATGAAAAATGTCAGAAATTTTCAAATGTCAAATAAAAAATGTTTGACAAATTTAAAAATGACCCCCTAGGACTTTACCCCCCCCCCATTTTGTTTTGACATGTCTTGATTCATAGAAAAAGAAAATAAAAGACAAACTGTTGTAACGAACCTGTTAGCGTTTGGAGGCAACAGATTTCATTCTGGAAAAAACTGGCAGAGGTAACGGAGGCCACGCGGACAGTCAGGGCACGACGGGGGACCGTCGTGGAGGTGTCTTTCAAAAACTAGAAAATCTGCAATGGTAACTGAAAATGCTCTTCTGAACTGTGACGGGGAGTGGCAGGAGGGACCGTCGCAGGCTCGACGGCCAGTTCACAGGCATCCACTTAAAACGAGTCTCTGTAGCATAGACGGACAACAGGACGTGACCGTCGCAGGCGACGCCGGGGCCAGTCACGGGCTACGCAATCCCAGTTCGGGTCGGATTTTCTTTATACGTTTTAGGGACGTTTTTACTATTCCTGGCTTTAATTATTAAAGTTATAGGGTTAATGTTAATAAGTCTAATTACTTGGGGGTTAAAAGAGGTAAACCTTAAGTAATTAGTGATTATTATGCCATCTTTTTAAAACTTAATTATATGATAATTAGGGTAAAAGAAAGAGAGGGTTTGAATAAAGAAAAAACAGAAAGAAAAAGAGAGGAGAAAAACCGGGAGTTAGAGAGAGAGAGGAACGAGAGGACAAACGAGAAATTGAGGACTTTGTGCTTGATCACTGATTCTTCGTTGGAGGTAGGTTATGGTTTTTTGTACACCACTATCCGTTAGTAAACTCTTAATAGCGAATGATATGTTTTGAGTAGTATTATTAAGTCTGCTATAGCTTAATTGCGTGTATGCAGGAGTGATCTTATATATATAGATGATTGTGATAAAAAATAAGCATGATTGAAGCTATGAAAATCTTAAATCTTGAAGACACCCTAATTCACTTGTTAATGATGATGCATTGTATAAAAGAAGGCTTGATGAATTAGGGGATCGTTTGTGTTTGCCACGTTCCGGTACCAGGATAGAAATAGAGGATCGGGTTCCACGTTCCGGTACCAGGATAGCAATAGAGGATCGGGAAGTGGTCACGTTCCGACACCAGGAAGAATATGAGGATCGGAGTGTCACGTTCCGACACCAGGTAGTATATGGATCGGGTTGCCACGTTCGGGTACCAGGAGAATATGAGGATCGGAGGGTCACGTTCCGACACCAGGATAGTATATGGATCGGGTGCCACGTGCCGGTACAAGGATAGAATATGAGGATCGGAGTGTCACGTTCCGACACCCAGGATAGAATATGGGATCGGAGTGTCACGTTCCGACACAGGAAGAATGAGGAGAGGGTGTCACGTACCGACCACGAGAGTGAATAATATAATGACTTGAACAGATACTAATATAATCAATCTAAAGAAACATGTTTTCCCAAAACGAGTATATGATGAGGAGGCGTGAGTTCCTCATGATGTGCTTGGTGTTGAACAAGGATTAGGGAATTGTAAAGCTCATGCTAAAGGATAATAGTTGGATTGTATGATGTTACTTGATATTTATACTGTGTTCGATTTTGAGGTGCCGTGATACCCTACTCAGTACTGTGGTGTGTTAATGACCCCCTACTTTTATGTTTTCCTTTTGTTTATTTGTGGAGTGCAGCAAACGTGCCGTTCATCTTCGACCTAAAACAGGAGTCAAGCCAGTCTTCGTTCCACACCGGATGTAAGGTGAGCTAACGCTTCTATCTGGACTGGATCCCTTTCTCATGTCCTGGATGCCGGAAGTTTCGGCATATAGACTAGCTTTTAATGGTTTTAGGCTCTTAGAATACTCTTAGCCTTAGTAAATTGATCTTTAGAATGTCTTGGGTTGATGGAACTTCCAGATTTTGGGGAGTATAGAAGTGACTTTTATAAAGTGATTGAAATTGTCTTTTATTATGAGTTAAGTCTTCCGCCATACTTATGTTGATATTAAATTGAAAATGATAAGGTTTAGATTTTGTTGGTTCGATCACATAGGAGGGTAAAGTGCGGTGCCATGTCTGCGGCTCGGTTTTGGGTCGTGACAAACTTGGTATCAAAAGCATTAGGTTCGTTGTGTTCTCATCCAATAAGAAAACAGGTCTAGTGAGTCTTAAAGAACGGGAGGGGGGAAGCCTTTACTTTTCTTTGAGAGGCTATAAGACTTAGGAAAATTCCATTCTTCTTGTCTTTCTTTCGTGCTATTACTTGGATCCAATTGTATCTAGGTGTACAAAATTGGTATCTGGGACATCTTCACTCTATTTCGCAGATGGTTAGACTTAGAGCAACGACTGCGCCAACACCAACACCGCAAGACAAGGTGCATCTGAGCCAGCCCACTGGGGCCTGTAGCTCGAAGTGCAACAGTGCAAGAGGCGGTAGAGGTCGTGGGAGGACGTCCTCTAGAGGGCGAGTACGAGCACATAGCCATCTGGTGCTAGGGCGGTGAACTCCTCCACCGATGAGGAAGGTAGTAAGAGAAGGGGGAAAGATGGGGAGGTATGAACAAGTACAGAATGGAGGAAAATGCCACCCCAAACCTACCCCAGAGATGGATCAATCATGTGCTCTCTTAATATTAGTGCGTTGTAGATCAGGTCAGGCACCTCAGGTTTTCTGCACCCAAACACTCCGGTTTCAGCGGTACAACATGCAAGCCACTATGGCTTCCTAGTATGGATGCCCCACTGGACAAGGATCGTTCCAGTCTGACTACTGGGCTATAATGACAAATGATCAGCATGAAACTTTTCAGTAAGTTCTTGAAAATTGAAACCTCCAATCTTCAAGGGGTGCAGAACTGAGGATGCTACGATTTCTGGTTGACTGTAATGAGCTAACACAAGAGAGTATAGTAAGAACGATTTGGTTGTTGATAGTTCGTGAAGTTACCAGTTCAAGGGAACGCCCCAAAATGTGGGGGTGGCGGGACATGTTGAATGTCAAACAACAGAGGCACCACCTATGACCTTGGGCCTCATTCTCTTCGTTGTTTATGGAAAAGTATATTCCCCGTACTTTGAAGGATAGGAAAGGATGAGTTCTTGAGCCTAGAGCAAGGTAGGATTCGGGTCAATGCATATGCGGCTAAGTTCGTGCATATCAAGATATGCCCACCCAACTTTTGTTTCAGTCACAAGAGCGGATCGCCGGTTTTGTGAAGGGGGGAGATCAGAGTTGCGAATTTCCACCCTTACAAGTAGAGGCCACACGAAAATCTTTTCAAGAGTGGTAGACTTCGTGGGGAGAGGTGGAAGGAGTGAAGCCGATGAATTCACCACGCGCGTCGACATCAAAGAGGTTTCGAAAGGGAGGTGAGTTAATGGTTCTTACTCTAGAGGACAGGGTTCCGGCGGGTTATCAGTTGACCATCATCTTCACTAAGAACTGTAGTTGGGGGGTCCAACCTCAGACCGGTCATATTTCTCTGAGCGACCTTGCGTGAATCTAGAGGTGTTATGGGTGTGGGGAAATTGGGCATATTCAAGAGTATTGTCCAAAAACAGAGTGAAGACCCCAAAGGGGCTAGAGGTAGGAGCTGGTAATGGCAGAGGCCGTATTTCCGGAGGACGTGTGATGGTCGAGGGTAATGGTGGTTCCACCCAAAATGGGCCGGGGTGGTGATGGCAAAATGGAGAGCCACTACATCACAACATGTGGGTAGGGGCAACAGACAAAACAAACGAAAGGCCGTATTGTTATGCGTCCCTGGGAGAGCGGAAGCGGGACATCTGATGTGTCAGCACAGGTTAATCTGCTGGTTTGTGATTGCATGGCACATCTATATTGTTGATCCTGGATCCACATTTTCTATGTATCTTCCTCTATTTGCTAATGGTTCTAAATTTACAGTGTGAATTACTTGATACGCCTATTCGTGTTTCTACTCCGGTGGGTGAGTCTGTGGTAGTGAAAAGGTATATATGGTCTTTGTTTGGTAAACTTGTGGGGAGCAACACTTATGCAGGAAGTGGTTATCGTAGAGATGGCCTTCCACTTTTGAATGTAAAGTCTGGGTATGGACTGGGCTTCTACGCAATTGGTGCGATCTTGGATTGTAATGCTAAAACGGTGACGTAAGCCAACGCCTTGGGACAGACCCCGTTAGTGTGGGTAGGGTGACTACATTCTAATCGATGTGCGTATAATCTCCTTTCTTCGTGCTAAGAAAAATGGTTAGTAAAGGGGCGTTGTTTAGCTTTCTTGGCACATTCAAGTGATTTTTTTTTGACACTACCCAAGTACCTTCGATGAGTCGGTTTCGGTGGTCCGGGAGTTTCGAGTTATTGGATGTATTTCCTGCAGTTCTTCCGGGTATGCCCCCAGATAGGGATATTGGACTTCTTTATTGATCTTGAACCGGGTGTACTCGCCCCATCCATTTCTATACCCCTTATAGAATGGCCCCAGCGGAGTTAAGGGAATAAAAGGCCCAACTTCAAGAGTTGTGAGTTCAAAGTTTATAGACAAGTGCATCTCCTGTGGGGTGCGTCCGGTTTTGTTTGTAAAGAGAAGAAAAGATGGGAGTTTTCGGATGTGCATAGATACGGCAGTTGGAACAAGGTGACTATAAAGAAACAAGGTATCCTCTTTCTCGCATTGATGACTTGTCGATCAGTTACAAGGAGTGCGGTGTCTTCTCGAAGATTGACTTGAGATCAGGTTATCATCATGAAAATACGAGCAACGGATGTGCCACAAGATGCTTTTAGAACCAGGTATGGGCATTACGAATTTTGTAGTGATGTCTTTGGTCTGTACGAATGCCCCTGCTGCGTTCATGAGTTGATGAACGGGATTTTTTAAGCAATAATTGATCTCTTTGTGATCGTTTTATTGATTGAAAATGATTTATACTCCAAGAGTAAGAAGGAACACGAGGAGATTTGAGAATTGGTATTGGAAGGGTTGAGGGAGAAAAAGCTTATGCCAAGTTCTCTAAGTGTTGAGTTTTGGCCTAGATGCAGTGTCCTGCTTGGGGCACGTGTTTCTAGGATGGGGAGTGATGGTGGATCCTACTAAGATCGAAAGTTAGTGAAGAAATGGCGTAAGACCTACAAATGCGTCAGAAATATAGGAAGCTTTGTTAGGTTAGCTAGCTATCCCGCCGATTTGTCAAGGGATCTTCATTCTATTTCTCCCAACTGGCGAACTTGACTAAGAAAAAGGTTCCATTTGATGGTCGGAATGAGCGTGAGGAAAGCTTTAGAAGCTCAGACTCTGTTGACTCTACCGCACCTATCCTACCTTGCCAGTGGAGGGTACGAAAACTTTTCATTGTTTATTGTGATGCCTCCTATGGTTGGGGGCAAGTGGCTATGCAAGAGAAGAAAAAATGTGATTGCTTATGCTTCGAGCAATTAAAGGTGCATAGAAGTAACTATCCACTCATGAGTTGGAATTGGCCGCGGTAGTTTGCACTAAAGCAATTGGAGGGACACTATTTATATGGGGTTAAGTGTGAGGTCTATACGGATCATCGTAGTCTACAGTATGTCTTCACTCAGAGAGATTTGAATTTGAGACAGAGGAGATGGATGGACACTACTGAAGGACCTACGACAGCACTATTTTGTATCCCATCAGGGGAAAGGCGAAATGTTGTAGCGGATGCTTAAGTAGAAAGGCGGGAGGGGGAAGGGAAGCATGGGAAGTCTAGTCACTTGCAAGCTTCAACGCCCATTAGGCTAGGGGAGGTTCAGATTCTGGCTAACGACTAGAGATTAGAAGTAAATGAGAAGGGGGAAGGATTCTTAGCTTGTGTGGAGGCAATATCTTCTTCCGTGACAAAGATTAAGGGCGAAAGCAGTTTAATGATGGAAAAATGGATCCGGATCCGAGATAAAGTGTTGCAAGGAGAGGCTAAAGCAAGCGGGGACAATCGATTGAGGAAGGTGTTTTGGGATTAAGAAATGGGAAGGGTATGTGTACCCCCGCGTCGATGATTGATTCAAAACCTATTTCTGACAGAGGCTCATCGTTCAAGGTATCGATACACCGCGGTGCAACCAAGATGTACCGTGACATAAAAGCAACACTTTTGGTGGAGAAGAATGAAGCGTGATATTGGCGATATGCCAAAGGTCCAAATTGTAAACTATAAGTATGAACACAAAGGCCGGAGGAACCACTTCAGAGAATGCCATTCCCGGAATGGAAATGGGAGAGAAGTGATAAAGGACTTCGTGGTTTGGTCCTTCAAAGACATTGGGCAAGTTCGACTCCATTGGTGGATTGTGGATACAGATAACTAAGGCTGCTCATTTCATTCCGGTAAGGTTGACTTACAATGCAGAGAAGTAGCCAAACTTACATCTCAGAAGTTGTTCGATGCATGGAGTTCCACTGTCCATTATTATCAGATAGAGGTACGCAGTTACTTCTAAGTTTGAGGGACATTGCATGCCGAATTGGTACTAGGTTGGATTCTTAGTACTGCATTTACCATCAGGACCGATGGTCAGTCTGACGGCGAACCAATTCAAGTGTTGGAAGAAAGATATGCTTCGTGCGTGTGTGATAGAAGTTCGGTGGCATGGGATAGCTTCTTACCTTTAGCAGAGTTTCATACAATAATAAGCTAGCAATCAAGCATTGATATGGATCCCATGGAAGTACTTAAGCAGAGTAGGGGAGGTGCTATGAGTTAGCTGCCCAAGGCCTGTCCGGAGTACGCCGGTATTCCATGTGTCGGATGATGTTGAAAGATAACATGGGGATGGAAAACTACATTATCCGTTGGGATTTTCAGTTTTGCCTTGAGAGAATTGTCGTACGAGGAGGAGCCTGTTGCTATTTTAGATAGAGAAATTCGAAAAGTTGAGGTCAAGGGAGATGTGCAGCTATCAACGTTTTCAATGGAAGAATCGACCGTTAAGAAGCCATGGGAGAAGGAGGCAGATATGCGAGAAAAAAGATACCCACAGTCTGTTTACAGATTAAGGTATTTCCTTTTCGCCCTTGTTTCCATTCCTTGTGATCGTCGGGGGACGAACGATGGGTTAAATTTGGTATCTATTGTAACGACCTGTTTAGTCGTTTGAGCAACAGATTGTATTCTTGAAAACACTGGCAGAGGTAACGGAGGGCCACGAGGGGACCGTCCGGCAAGACGGACCGTCGTGGAGGTGTCGTTTCCAAAAACACTTAGAAAATCTGACATTGGGTACTGAAAATCGACTCTGCTGAACGTCGTGAGCGGAGGTGCAGACGGACCGTTCGCAGTCTCGACGGCCCGTCAAAGGCCATCCACTTAAAAACGAGTCTCTGTTAGCATACGACGGACAAAGGACGTACCGTCGGCAGGCGCGGACGGCCCGTCACGGGCTACGCAATCAGTTCGGCGGATTTTCTTTAACGGTTTTTTAAGGGACGGTTTTTGATATTCCTGCTTTAATTATAAAGTTATAGGGTTAATGTTAATAAGTCTAATTTACTTGGGGTTTTAAAAGATGGTAACCTTAAAGGTAATTATTGGATATTAGTGCCATCTTTTAAAACTTAATTAGATGATAATATTAGGGTAAAAGAAGAGGGTTTGAATTAAAGAAAACAGAAAGAAAAAGAGAGGAGAACGAGTAGAGATAGAGCGGACGAAGAGGACAACAAGAAATTGAGGAATATGCTTGCTTGATCACGACTTCTTCGGTGGAGGTGGTTTATGGTTTGTTTACACTATCCGTAGAGAAGTAAACTCTTAATAGCGAAATGATATGGTGAAGTTAGGATTATTAAGTTTCATATATGCTTAATGCGTGGTAGCATGATGTTGTGATCTTATATATATATGCATGATTGGTGATACAATTAAGCATGATTGAAGCTATTGAATCTAAACTTGAAGAAACCCTAATTCAACTTGTTAATGAGATGGCCTTGGTTATAAAAGAAGGCTTGATGAATTAGGGGATCGGGTGCCACGTTCCCGTACCAGATAGAAATCAGGGATCGGGTTGCCACGTTCCGGTGGTACCAGGATAGAAATAGAGATCGGAGTGTCACGTTCCGACACCAGGATAGAATATGAGGATCGGTAAGTGTCACGTTCCGGACCCAGGATGTAGTATAGGGAATCGGGTTGCACACGTTCCGGTACCAGGATAGAATATGAGGATCGGAGTGTCACGTTCCGACACCAGGATAGTATATGGATCGGGTGCCCACGTTCCCGGTACCAGGATAGGAAAATGAGGAATCGGAGTGTCACGTTCGACCACCAGGATAGAATATGAGGGATGGAGTGTCACGTTCGACACCAGGATAGAATGAGGAGGCGGAGGGTCACGTGACCGACACGAGAGTGAAATAATATAATGAATCTGAAAGATACTAAATCTACTTTTTTTTCATCTAAAACATGTTCCCAAAGAGTCTGATGGGGGCGTGAGTCCTCATGATTGTGCTTTGTGTGAATTAACAAGGATTATGGGAGGTAATTGTAAATGCTGCATGCTAAGGATATTAGGATTTTATGATGTTACTTTGATATATAATTGTGTTTCTATTTTGAGTTGGCCGATGATACCTACTCAGTTATTGTGGTTGTATGACCCCATACTTTATGTTTTCCTTTTGTTTTAATTGTGAGTGACAGCAAAGTGCCGTCATCTTCGACTCAACAGTAGTTTCAAGCCCAGTCCTCGTCACAACCGGAGTTCAGGGTGAGCTAACGCTTCTAGCTTGGACTGGGGATCTCTTCCTCATGTCTTGATGCCTTGAAGTTTTGAAGTTCGGCAGTAGGACTAGGTTTTAATTATTTAGCTTCTCTAGAAATATCTTAGTTTAGTAAATTGATCTTAGATGTTCTTGTGGTGATGACTTACAGATTTTGGGGAATTAATGAAGTTGAATTTTTAGATTATTGAATTGTCTTTTAGTATGAGTAAGTATCTGCCGAAATTAATGTATGTGATATTAAATTGAAATGATTTAAGGTTTAGATTGGTGGGTTCGCTCCACATAGGAGGGTAAATGTGGGTTGCCAGTCGACAGGCCTCGGTTTTGGGCGGACACAAAACACAGATCTAAGAGGCTATTGCAAAGCACAACAAAATTGTCAAAGATGGTTATGGCTATTAATATTGTGATATCAAGATGATAAAACTTACCTGCCTAATAGAAGGTGAGTTGTGAAATATGCAATTCACCAAATCCTATCAAAAAATACAATCCCAATGATCTAAGAGGCTATCGCAAGCCAACAAATTTTCAGAGGGTATAATATAATTTTATTTACTTAGGGAAATATAATATGTGTGAATAAAAAACAAAAAAAAAGTACAAAATCTTCATAGAAATGAATATCTATTTTTAAAACATTAATACTTCAAAATTAAAACAATCAAATCTTCCAAATGAGTAAAATAAGGTTTAAAAAGAGATCTAAAGAAATACATCATGAATACATGACAAAAAATCTTATTCAGATAAATTGATATTACCATTATAAGAATGATATTGCTGTAAAAAATAATATTACTATTAAAGCAAAAACAAATATCTATTATAAAAGATGTTTAAGTTCATTTATTCAATTGACTAATTTATAAAACATTATTGCAAAAAAGGAAAACGATTATTGAATCTATTTTGTGCACGATCAAAAACAATAGATCGTCGTTTCGTTCTTTATCCATTGGTGCATTCTAACGAAATACTTTTGAAAAAAATTAATATTTTTGAGAAAAGAATTTTTTCAATTTTGTTTAGATGAAGAATAGCAAAATCTAATTTACTGGAATTAGTGATTTCTTTTGGCTACTATGATCAGATATTTCATTTAAACAAACATGTTCAATGGTTTTGATTATATGAATGATATACTGGATATAAAATTGAGAATTTTATGTTTTTCTTCAAATTTTAGTTCTCATAGGAGATTTATGATTAACCAGATTAGTGTTGAATTTGATTATTTTTTTTCTAATTTCAATTATGAATTCTAATATTGGACATACATTAGAGTAATTTTGTCAAGTTATGGCAGTAAAATTAAATAACCTGTTGTAACATAAAAAAAAAATTCAGAGTTTGCAAACACCTTATTAAAAAAAAAAAAAGAAAAAAAAAAAAAAAAAAAAAAAAAAAAAACTAAAATTTATTTTAAAAAAAAATATTAAATGGTAAAACGGTATGTTGTAGATAATAAATTATGAAACTAATGAGAATTAATTAATTGCCATAAAATTAAAGAGAGTTCAAAACAAACATGATACTATTTTCTTTTTTTACTCACATTATTTAAAAAGTATTTCAAAAAGAAAAAGATTTGTTCAAAACCATTTTCTCTCTCTTATTTTGTGATTTCAAATCAAATGTTCTCTTGCTCGAATAATTAATTTTCCTGTGATTGTCGTCATTCACAACTAGTTCAAATATGTTTTAGTCAACAATCTTCAACTTTTTTTTGGTAATGAAATGTGTATAATTTGTAAACTGATGGTTAGATGGACATTCGTCGGATTTATAGTGTTTGGCGGTTTATTATATAATGAGGAATACAAAAAAATCGTAAAGAAATAATGAAAACTAAAAACAAATTTTTCTGATTTTTATTTGTGTTAATATATTTAATATTTTAATGTTTTTTTGTATGATCATTTTTTTCATTAGATTAATAATAATTTTTGTGAAACTTGAATTAATGTTGGTATGAATAATGGATGCCAACTATATACGTGTGGATACAAACGTATAGGTGTTCATGTTGGTCTCAATTAAATATCAAAACTAAAGTGTTAGTATTCAATTGTTATGTTAGGTTGTGATATCCAGAAAAAAATTGTATCCAAATGGTATACAATTTGTATATACCTAGTACCTAAATATATGAGAGTCCAATCTGTAAAACAGTGTATGTGTTGTATAATTAAAGGCAAAATAAGGACAATAAATTATAAAAGATAAAGCAATAGAAAATAGGGAGACAAGAGAGAAGCTTTTCTTATTCATCAAAGTATTCATCAAAATTTAAGTGTATAAGATAGGAACCCTTGAGGCCTCTATTATAGTGTAACATAGATGGCATATAAAAAAAGTTAGTCATAAACATTACATTAAACATGAATATAATGAAGGAGGTTATGAGGTAAAATGTACACGAATAATTATCATAAAGGTGGAGGTTATCTTCATAATGGAGGGAAGTAATGTAGAACGTCTTGGTTGTAGGGATTATCTTCATAAGGAGGGAAGTTAAGGTTAGTAGTAACCCCCCCATAGTTTAGTGTACACCATAATATATATTTATAACAACTCTCCCTTGGATGTCCATAAGATCGATATGCCTCGTTATTAAAACCTTCCTCGGAAAAAACACTGTGGGAAAAAATTTCACTGACAGGGGAACATAAGAGTAAACATATCTTTTAATTACGCTTTGATGTTGCCATCGTTAAAAAATCGTACCAAGAAACCCAATTGGGGGACAAAACCATGTTAAGAAAAAGATACAACACATATTTTTCTCCCCTGATAAAAAAACTTACTTGATATCTTTGAAAACAGTGATTCCAGTCTTGCAGCACAACTTCTCAAAATATTGAGCGTGACAATCTTTAGTGAATAAGTTTATAAGATTATTACTTGAATGAGTCTTTGAAACCTCAATCTCACCATTTTGTGAAAGATCACGTGTGTAAAAATACTTTGGTGAAATATGTTTTATCTTATATCATTTGATTCTATCCACTCCTCAATATTATTTTCATATATAGTGGTTGGGAATATCCTTTGCCAATAGAAAATCACATATTATTGAATTTAATAGATCATTGATTCCAACAAACCACACTTCCCCACTTACTTTCATTATCAATATATTCTGCATGCTTTTGAAGAAGTGGTTACCAATGTTGGAATCTTTGAAAGACAGAATTGTTGGCCATTTTGCTCTTTGTATTTTTGCTTGCTCTTCCCCCTCCTTTTCACTACATTTCGTTCATTTCCTTACCTCCCCTTTTTTACTTCGTTCCCTTGCTTTTTCCCTTACCGTGCTTTCCCCCGTCTCCTCCCTCCTATTTTTTTTCTCACTTTCTTAATTTTATTCGTTCCCCTTCATTTTCTTTACTTCTCCCTGTTTTTCATTTGTCCTTCCTTTACTCTTACCTCTCCCTCCCCCTTTTCTGGTCCCTCTTTCTGCCTCCCCGCTTTTTTTGTAGCCGTCTTTCCCCTCCTGCCCTTCTTACTCCCTCGTGTTTGTCCACCTCTATTTCTTTTTCTTTCGTGTACAGGTCATATGGGAAATAAATAATCCATTGCGATCGAGATTTAAGGGGGATCAACTAATATGTGCATCTACATAATTAAAAGGCATTTCTTGACTCGGGAGATTGATCTTTCATTTATGAAGCTATCTTTTCTTCTTAAAGAAAATCACACACATCTTCTATGCGTTGAGTCACATTATTTTGTAGTTTCTGTGGACAAACCTAAGTGATTACTATGACACTCTTTTCACATTAATTTTCGTTAGTATATAAATATCTCAAGCATGCCATAAACCCAATAATATGTAATTGCACCAATTGCACTAATACACGGACATTTTACATTAATTTTCATGGATCAAAAAGAATTTTTGTCTGTGTCAAATAGTCGCAATACCATGGGTACTCAATGTAATTGTTTTAATACCTTTAAATCTTTTTTAAAACTATTTTCGATTAAAACTTCAATCGTTCAATCTAAGACATTAATAATCAACCATTAGCCTATGAAAGTATTTTATCTATTGGCAAGACGGAAACAAGTTTTATGCATCCACCAATAGGACTATATATACATTTAACAATGTCAGGATTGGTGGTTAACACTTTTATTCTCCGAGCACCAAAACCGTTAACGTTATGTCTACGATTATACTTGGCCACAATGATTTCATTTGTATTCACTGACATATATTTTGATCTATGATTTGTAAGTTCTAAAATATCACTTATCTAAGTGGAAAAACAACATATTACTTGAATAGTGGCATATATTTTGTTAATCATTTATCTGTCCACATATATGACATATTCAACAATTTATTGATGCCTCGTAACCATTTTATAGCATTCAGTGCTATTTATAATCAAATATACCATCGATGGTCCTTTTGATTCGATTCCAATACGAGCATAACTTATAGAGATCTCTTTATATTTCATTTCCTTTTCAAAGTACCTGAGCCATTCGCCAAGGTTTTATGAAGTTGTTATGTCACAGTTGCTCTTTCAAAAGCATTACCTCATTATCAATGACACATTTTGATAATTTGCTCCTCTCCTATCAAAAGAGTTTTACATTGGGAATTGATTTGGCTACGATGCGCTTCTGGCGTTGCCATAGACTCTGTCCTTCAAGGGAGGACTATTTATTGAGCTGTGGCAGAATGGAACATATTGGTTAGAAAAAATATAGCTGAAAAATTACTTGCAATAAATGGAAAAATAAATTTTCTCTTGAACTTCAAAGTTCACATTTTTTTAACGGGATTATAGATAATCCACCCCATAATAATTTTCAGCTGTTACACAATATCTCCTCCATAATTGTTAGGAAATTATAAATTCACCCTAAACCCATTTTGGGATTATATTGGTGCGTGAGCCAATAAATCTAGGTGCGCAACATCCAATTTTTCTAGCTGAAAAATTATTGGTTCATGACCCTGACCCAATTGTGTGGAGAACCTTGTTTGTTTGATTGCAAACATTGTTTAATAAACTCATCTTATGCAAATTATTGAGAAATTTTTTCTCAATCAATGGTCTAACTATAATTGGAGGTATTACAATTTCTTCTAAACCAACCAACATTATTCTACATGATTTGTATTTGGAACAAAAACACTGGTTCTCTTTAGTTTAATTTAATAGACAAAACAACCTTACAAAAAATGAATTTGTAGTTGCACAAATGCACATGAATGTGACCATACAATAGAGGTATCTATAAATAAAATAGTAAGCGGGTCACATGGAATGGTGAACGGACTCCTTATTAACCCTTTTGTTATGTCCAAAAGTTTTTTAGGGGATTACAATCACACCTTAACTGGTACACTGATCATTTATTCACGTGAATAAGCGAAAAAAGAGGAATTCGTGAAGAATTTTTTATTTCGTCAACATATAGCCATTGTGTGAGATTCTCATTTTTTGCATCACATTTGAATCGGGATGGCCAATCAACGATACCAACTGATATTTATTTTAAGGTAAACCTTCTGGTTTACTTTTGTATGTAATTCCATCAGCATGCCCAGGTTTGTATACAACAACAAGAGGGAAAATGAGTAATCTTATATAGAAAATATTTACAATCATTTTGTCGTAGTATTTGGAAAATATAGATCTTCCCATAATTTATAGTCTCAATATAATATTTTCTTTTCAATTCCTTCTGAAAATTAAAAAGCTTCTTTTGAGGAACACCACTACAACCTTAATATTATGAACATTTCATTCCTCCGGATAAGGCAAATGATCCTTCGCGAAACTGTCAACTAATTTTGTGTACTACCACAAATTTCACAACGTCATTTGATGGTGACCATTCCTTCACGGAGGCAACTTATGATTATATGTCATCGTTAAATTAGAACCTGCAAGATTTATTTCTGATAACAATGACTGTTTGGTCAAAGTTACAACCTTAGAGGAAGGAACTATTCTTTTCCTGGTCATTTCAATAGTTCATTATTCAACATATCACAATATTTGGGTTAGTTACTTACATTGACCATTTAGATAAAAAAATTCTGTCACCACCTCCGTAAAGGCGATAGATGTGGGGGGGGGGGGGACATTTATTCAATAATTCATAGATATGTTCCATCCATAAGAAAAACACAAGTCACCCATTTTCTTTAAAAAAAAGATCATACCATTTGAAAATGCCCTATAAGTTTGTTACTGAGAAACTCATTGTCAAAACTTCAACATTTATCAAATTATGGGTCCACTCAACATCACTTGAAGAGATTCACCTGTACCCAAATGTACTTCACTTTTTTATTCTTTTATTTTTATGGAGAATTTAAAAACTTTCAATTGGGTTGCACCAATAACTATTGTCCCAATAACTTTTCATACTACTTGATGACAAAAATTTACCTTCACACTTGAAGGACTATCTTAAGAATAAAAAACGTTCTCCTTCTTAATAACCGCAATGATCAGAACATTTAAACACACTCCATATGGTTAACGACTGTTAGTCATTTTGAGCAGCAGATGTTATTTCTGGAAACTGGCTGAGTCGACGGAAACCCCCACGATGGAACGTCATGGGAACGACGGGACCGTCGAGGGGGGTCTGTTCCAAAACCACTTAGAATATGAAAATTTGGGTACTGAGATCGAACTGTCTCTTAACATCACGACGGGGGGGTCGGTGGCAGGTTGGACCGTCTCAGGCATGAGGGCCGTCCAGACCTTTTACTGAATCGGGCTCTGAACTCTGTTTGTGACAGAAGCAGCAGGAGGACCGTCCGCAGGCACGAGGCCCGTCACAAGACTGCGTAATCCAGGTGGGCGGATTTCTGTTAAACTGTTTAAGGGGCGTTGGGGACTATTTTGCTTATTAATTATAAAGTTAGTTTGTTGCATATTAATAATCAATTTCTTGAGGGTTAAGGAGAAACCTTTAAAGTAATTAGTGGGTTACTTTGTCCACCTTTTATTACTTAAGGATATGATTATTCTAGGTGTAAAAGAAAAAGAGTTTGAATAAGGACAAAACAGAGAGGAGAGAGGGGAATAAACGAACGAGAGAAGAGAAGAACGAAGCGGAAGCAAAAAGACTTTGAAGATTAGCTGTCTTAATGCGAATTGATAGTATTGGGTAGTATTGTAAAACCTCCTAATGCTTAATTGTATACTTGTATGAATGTGATTACATTAATTGTGATGAAAAAGCATGAGAAGCTATGAAAATCCTAAATCTGAAAAACCCCAATCTGCCTTTGTAATGAAGACTGATGATGCCTTGGTGTAAAAGGAAGCCTTGATGAACTAAAGTGATGAGAGTAGTGGAGCGGGGTCACAAACCGACACGTAGAATTAGGGATCGGGTGTCACGAACGACACGTAGAATTAGGGGATCGGGGTGTCACAAAACCGACACGTTAGAATTTAGGGGAAAAAAATCGGGTGTCAAGAAAACAGAAACGTCAGAATTAGGGGATCGGGTCTGTCAGAACGGACACGTAGAAATTCGGGGGATCGGAAGGTCACGGTCCGGACACTAAGTTAGTATATGGAGCGGAGCTGTCACGTACCGACACGGGAGAAATAAAACATAGGAGTCTTGAAAAGAGTTAATATAGACTCAATCTGATGAACCTTAATTCCAAATGGGTATGGCATGGAGGCGTGAGTCGCTAATGGGTGAATCGCGGTGCTTGTTAATGAGTATAGAACTGGTTGTTGCTACATTGCGTATTGTAGTTGATTTATGATAGTATTAGATATTATACAATTTCTATTTTGAGGTGGCCGATGATTGATACCACTCAGGACTCGGTTTTGTACTAAAAATGACTACTACTTGTAGTTCTTTCTTTGTTATATGTGGGTGCAGCAAAACCATACCGTCGTCTTCAACTCAACCGCAACTCTAGCCAGTCTTCATTACACCCGGAGTTCAGGGTGAGCTAATGCTTCTAGCTTGGAAATGGATCTCTTCATCGTCATGTCTTGATGCCTTGAGATTCCGGCATGGACTAGCTTTTTACTTATTTTAGCTCTTAGAATAATTTAGTTAGTAATTTGATCATAAATGTTCTTGTGGTGATGACTTCTAGGTTTGGAAATAAAATAGTATTGAGTTTTTATAAGTCATTAATCGGATTTTCATTAATGAGTTTAAGTCTCCGCCTAGTATTTTGTTATTTATGGTTTGATTGAAACGTGGGAAGTGGATGGGTTGGTTCGCTCTCACATAGTAGGTAAGGGGGGTGCCAGTCGCGGCCCGTTTGGGTCGTGAAAAAACTTGGTATCAGAGCATTAGGTTCGTTGGTCTCATCACACAAGGAACGAGTCTAGTAGACGAGTCTTAAGGAAGGTAGGGGGACGCCTACTTTTCTTTGAGAGTGATATAAGACCTTAGGAAAATTCATTCTTTTCGTGTATTACTTGGGTCCAATTGGTATCTAGGTGATTACAAATGGGTATCTGACCATCTTCACTCTATTTCGGAGATGGTTTAGAACTAGCGCACAACCGCGCAAACACCAACATCGGGCAGACAAGAAGAAGCGTCTGAGCCAGCCACTGGGATGTATCTCGGAGCGGAAGTAGTGACAAGAGGCTCGTGAGAGGTCGTGGGGAGGACGTTCCTCTAGAGAAAAGAGGACAAGCACCTAGCCCATCTAGTACTGAGGGCGGTGTGAATTCCTACACCAACTGCGGAAGTGCAAGAGAGGTGAGGATGGGTAGGAAGAACAAAGGGAGAATGGAGGTATGCCACCCAACCTCCCCCAGAGATGATCATCAGGGTTTTGGCTTATCTTAGAGGGTTATCTGATCCGGGTCAGGACACCTCAGTTTTCTGCACCAGGCACTCAGGTAACGGAGTACAACGCAGGCTACTATGGCTCCCCGCCATGGATGCCTCTTGGAAATTAGGCACGTTTCCTCAGTTTGACTACAGGGCCTATAATGACAAATGATCAGCATGAACTTTCAGTAAGGTCTTGAAAATTGAAAAAACCGCCAGTCTTCAAGGGGCTGAACTTAAGCGATGCCTACGATTTTCTGTGAATGTCATGAGCTACTACACAAGATGTGTAAGTTAGAACGGTTTGGTGTTGAGTTGTGACTTATCAGTTCAAGGGAACGCCAAATGTCGGTGGCGGTCACATGATTGAAGTGTAAACCAAACAGAGGCACAACCTAGACTTGGGCATCTTTCTATAGCTTGTTTATGGAGAATATTATCCCTGACTTTGAGGGATAGGAAAAGGAAAAAGAGTGGCAGTCTGAGCCTTAGAGCAAGGCAGGATGCGGTTACGGCATATGAGGCTAAGGTTTCAGCATTATTCCAGGTATTGCCAACCAAACATGTTCAGTCACAAGAGCGGGTTCGACGTTTTGTGAAGGGGGTAAGGTCCAGAATTGCGGATTTCAGCCGTACAGGTAGCGGTGCTACGGCAAAATCCTTTCAAGAAGTGGTATACTTCGTGATAGAGGTGGAAGGGTGAAGCCAGATGACTTCACCAGGCATCGGACATCAAAAAGGTTTCGAAAGGAAGGTGAGGGGTATTGGTTCTTACTATAGAGGACAGGGTGCAGGGAAGGTTTACTCGGTCCGACCCAATTTCCGTCTTCACTCCAGACTGTAGTGGGGGTCCACCTCAGACCGGTAAACAATTCTTAGGAGACCTATGCTTGACTCCAGGGAATGTTATGGATGTGGGAGACTGGGACATATT
The DNA here is from genome assembly GCA_027704765.1 of Solanum habrochaites. Lineage (NCBI taxonomy): Eukaryota > Viridiplantae > Streptophyta > Magnoliopsida > Solanales > Solanaceae > Solanum > Solanum habrochaites. The sequence goes on from JAKWJA010002063.1 coordinate 37,267, forward strand.
AGGAGGGAATTGTCCAAAACAGAGTTATAGACCCCCAAAAGCTAGAGGTTAGAGTTGGGTCATGGTAGAAAGCCGTTATTCTGGAGGACGTGGTGGCTGAGATAATGGTGTGGTCACCAAAACGGCCGGGGTGACGGGAAAACTTGAGCCACTACAACAACCAACATGTAGGGGCAACGGGCAGACAAGTGATAGGGCCATTGCAGCTTTCCCTGGGCGGTCTGAAGCGGAGGGCATAGGATTGCTGTTATAACAGGTAATCTTTGGTTTGTGTGTGGATTGTATGTGCTTCTGTATTATTTACCCTGGTCTACATTTCATATGTATCTTTCGCATTTTGCTATGGTCTTAATTTACATTGTGAATATTGATGACATGCCTATTCGTGTTTCTGACTCCGGTTGTGAGTCTGTGATAGTTGTGAAAGGGTGTTATAGTCTTGTCTGTGACTTTTGGGGGAGAACTACTCATGTAGACTTGGTTAGATTAGAAACTGTTGACTTCGATGTGATTAGGGGTATATATGACTGGCTTTCTCCAAATTTTGGCAATCTTCGATGTAATGCTAAAACTTTGAAGTTAGCCAAAGCATGGACAGGATCCGTTAGTGTGGGAGGGTAATACACTTCCAATCCGGTTCGTATCGCTCATTATTGTGCTAAGAGAATGGTTAGTAAGGGGTGTTTAGCTTTCTTTGGCACACTCCGAAGATGTACTACCCAAGTACATTCAATTGAGTCCGGTTTCGATAGTCCGCGTTTTTAGATGTGTTCCGGCAGACCTTCCGGTATGCCACCGAATAGAGATATGATTCTTCATGATCTTGAACCGGGTACTAGCCCCATTTCTATAAACCCTTATAGAATGGCATCCCGCTGAGTTAAGGAGTTAAATCCCAAAACTTCAAGGGAAATGTTAGGAAAGGCTTTATTAGACCTAGGCATCCCATTGGGGTGCTCCTGTTTTGTTGTGAAGAAAAAAAAGATGGGAGTCTGTCGGATGGGCATAGATTACCGGCAAACTAAATAAAGTAACTGTTAAGAAGGGTATATCCTTTACTGCATGATGATTGTTCGATCCAGTTACAAGGTGCTGTGTCTTCTCTAAGTTGACTGAGGTCCTGGTTATCAGCAAATTGAAAATACGGGCAGCAGTGTGCCAAAGACTGCTTTTTCGAACCAGGTATGGGCATTGAATTCTTGTAAATGTCCTTTGGACTAACGAATTGCCCCTGCTTGCTTCATGATCTTGATGAATGGGATTTTTAAGTCATATCTGGAATCGTGTGATCGTATTGAATTGATGATATTATTGATATACTCCAAGAGTAGACGGAACAGGCGGAGCATTTAGGATGTGTTGGAAATGTTGAGGGAGAAAAGCTTTATGCCCAATTCTCCAAGTCGTGAGTTTTGGCTAGATTCAGTTTCCTTCTTGGGGCACGTGGTTTCTAGATCTGGAGAAGTGATGGGTTGATCCGTCTAAGATCAGAGTAGTGAAGATTGGGTAAGACCCTAATGTGTCAGAAAATAAGAAGCTTGTTGGTTTAAGCAGTTAACTACGTCGGATTTTCAAGGGATTCTATTCTATGCTTCCCAATTGACGAACTTGGACTAAGCAGGAATGTTCCTTTGTATTGGCGGGATTGAATGGAGGAAAGTATGTCAGAAAACTCAAGACCTTTGCTGATACCGCACCTATCCTTACCTTTGCAGTAGAGGGTTAAGAACTTAATTGTGTATTTGTGATGCATCTATTAATGGTTTCTGGGCAGGGCTAATGCAAGAGACAAATGTAATTGCTATGCATTCGAGGACAATTAAAGGTGCATGAACGTAATGACCCGACCCCCGATTTGGAGTTGGCTGCTGGGCCAGTGTTTCCATTATTAAAGCAATGGAGACACGATCTATATGGGGTTAAGTGTGATAGTATTACGGATCAATCGAGCCTACAGTATGCCTTTACTCAGAAAGATTTGAATTTGAGACAAGGAGGTGGATGGGAACTACTGAAGGATTATGATGTTACCATCTTGTACCCCCGGGAAAATGGCTAATGTTGTGGCAGACGCTTCTCTTAAGTAGAAAGCAGGGAGCAATGGGTAAGTTTAGCCCACTTACAGTTTCTAGACGCCATTGGCTAGAAAGGTTCAAGACTCTGGCTAATGACCTTATGAGGTTAGAAGTAATATGAGCAGAAGGCATTTTGGCCAGTGTGAGGCGGATCTTCTTTTATGACAAGATCAGTGGGGAAAACAGTGTTGGATGATGAGAAACTAAGACGAAATTCGGGATATATGGTGTTGCGAGGAGAGGCTAAAGAAAGCGATAATGGATGAGGAAGGTGTTTTGAGAATTAAGGGAAGGGTTATGTGGCCCCCGTGTTTATGATTTGATCCACCACTATTCTTAAAGAGGCTCATAGTTCCGGATATCTATTACATCCTGGTGCACCATGATGTACCGTGGACCTAAAGCAAACACTTTTAGTGGAGTAGAATGGACAGCGCGACATGCTGGATTTTTTTGCCAAATGGCACGAATTGTCAGCAAGTAAAAGTAGGAACATCAGAGGACCTGCGGAAACACTTAGAGAATTGCCCATTTCTGAATGGAAGTGGGAGAGAATTGCATGACTTCGTGGTGGTCTTCAAAGAATGGGCAAGTTTGATCTATTTGGGTAATTCTGGACCAGATTACTAAAGTTGCTATTTTCATTCCGGTTAAGGTGATTACAAGGCAGGAGAGAAGTTTAGCCGACTCTAATCTCAGAAAAAATGTTCGGTGGCATGGAGTTCCACTTTACATCTATCAGATAGAGGTATCGCAATACTTCTACGTTTGGAGAAACATTGCATGCTGAATAGGTTACTAGGTTGGACCTTAGTACTGCCATTCACCCTCAGACCGATGGTGCAGTCTGCCAGCTGAACAATCAGGTGGTTGGAAGATAAAGCTTCGTGCATGTGTGATAGAATTTGGTGGTCATTGGATAAAATGCTTACCCTTAGCAGATTTTTCACAATTAAGAAGACTATCACTCAAGCTATTGATATGGCTTCCTTTCGAAGCAAGCATTGTATGGGAGGAGATGTAGGTATCCTTGGTGGTTTGATGAATTCGAGGTTAGACCTTGGGGACTGACCTTTGAGGATTCATTAGGAGGTGAAAATCTATTCAGAAAGCTTAGCGGAATTCAAAGTAGGCCAAAAGGAGTATCAGACGAAAGGTTAGGGACTTGGCTTGGAGTCATGGAGGGTGAGCAAGTTTGTTCAAGGTCACCCATGAAGGTTGTGATGGGTTGGTAAAAGAGGTAAGCGAAGCCCGAGGATATTGGGGCCCCAATTTGGAAGTACTTAAAGCGAGTAGGGAGGTGGCTTATGAATAGCCTTGCATCCCAGGCTGTCAGGAGTGCATTACGGTGTATTTGATGTGTCTATGCATGAAGATGAAAGATACCATGGGGATGGAAACTACATCATCGTTGGATTCAGTTCGGCTTGATGAAAATTGACTTTGAGGAGGAGCCGTTGCATGCTAGATAGAGATATTCCCAAGTTGAGATAAAAGGGAGAGATTGCATCCAGCAAGGTCATGGAAGCATCGACCAGTTGAAGAGTCCAATGGGGGAGAAGGAGGGCGGATATGCAAGAAAGATAAGCAAAGATTACCCACATATTTTACAGTTCAGGGTACCCCTTTTGCCCTTGTTTTTCTTCTTATGACGTAGAGGACGAACGATGGGTAAATGGGATCTATTGTAACTACCTGTTAGTCGTTTTGAGCAGCATATTTTGATTTCTGGAAGGAAAAAAGGGATGAGTCGAGGACCCCCGACGGACCTTCCATGGGCACGACTGACCGTAGGAGGGGGTCTCGTTCCAAAACACCTTACGAATCTGAAAATTAGGGACTGGAGGTAGACTCTATGAACGGCACGATGGGGGTGTTTGGTTACATGAGTGTGATGGGTGGCAGGATGGACCGTCTCTGATGACGGGGCCGTCACAGACCTTTTACGAAAATCTGGGGCCTCTGAACTCTGTGACCAAAGCAGCAGGAACGGACCGTCGCAGACTGGGCCTAAATCTCAGGCTGGTGTATCGGATTTTCTATTAAAGTTTTAAGGGGCATTTTGGACTATTTCTGCGTTTAAATATAAAGTTAGTGGTTGATATTAGTAATCCAATTCTGGAGGGGTTAAGGAGATAACTTAATTAATTAGTGGTTACTTGTCACCTTTTATACTTATTTATATGATCTTTATTAGGGTAAAAGAAAAAAGGGTTTTTGAATAAGAAAAACAGCTAGGAGAGAGAGAGGGAGAAAACGAACGAGAGGAAAGAGGCGAACGAAGAGGGAAAGCAAAGACTGAAGATTAGCTTGTTTTGATCACGAATTCTTCGGTGGAGGTAGGTTATGTTTTTATGCTATTAGTAGTAGTAAAACTCTTAATAGCGAATGATATGTATTGGGTAGTATTGTAAACCCTTCAATGCTTAATGTTTAACTTGTATGAAGTGAACTACATATGGTGATGAAATAAGCCATGATGTGAAGCTATTGAATCCTCAAATCTGAAAAACCGAATCTGCTTGTTAATGAGATGATGATGACCTTGGTATAAAGAAGCTTGATGAACTAAAGTATGAGAGTAGTGGATCAGGTGTAACGAACCGCACGTAGAATTTAGGATTAGGGGGATTCGGGGGTCACGAACCTTTACACGTTAGAATTAGGTGGATGAGTGTCACGAGACCACACGTAGAATGAGGGATCGGGGTGTCACGACACCGAACGTTTAGATTAGGGGATCGGGTTGCTTGTCACGAACCCGACACATAGAATTGGGGATCGGAGTGTTCACGTCCGACCAACCAGGATAGTATATGGAGCGGAGTCTCACGTACGACACGGGAGAAATAACATAATGAATCTGAACGACGTTAATATACTCAATCTAATGAAACCTAATTCCCAAATGGGTAGGAATGGAGGCTTGATTCCTCATGGGTGTGAACTTGGCGGTGCTTATTTAATGAGTATAGAACTGGTTGTGGCTACATGTGAGATTGTAGTTGATTTATGATAATTATGTGATAATACTGTTTTCTTTGAGTTGGCCGATGATACCTACTCAGTACTAGTGTTTGGTTAATGACCTTTCTTCATTGGTCTCTTACTCTTCCCTTTCCTCCCTTCTCCCTTCCACTTTTCTATTCTCTCTCCTCTCTTTTCTACTTCTCCGTCTAATCCCTCTCTGTGTCTCGTCGCTCCCCCCTTACTTGTATGCTTCTTTCTTTGTTATATGTGAAGTGCAGCAAACATACCGTCGTCTCAACTCAACCGCCAACTCTGCCATTCTTTCATTACACGGATTTCAGGGTGAGCTAATGCTCTAGCTTGGACTGGATCTTCTTCCTCATCATGTCTTGATGCCTTGAGATTGCGGGCATTGGACTAAGCCTTTTTACTATTTTAGCTTCTTAGAATACTCTGAGTTTAGTAATTTGATCATAGATTTTCTTGTGGTGATGACTTCCCAGGGGTTTTGGGAATAAAGAGTATTGAGTTTTGATAAGTTATTAATCGATTTTCATAATGAAGTGTTAAAGTATTCCGCATTATATTTGTTATTGATGTTGATTTGAAACGGTGGGAATGGATGGGTTGGTTCGACTCACATAGTAGGAATAAGTGTGGGCTGCCTCGGTCGTGAAACATATTAATACATTTAATTACTTGTCATTTTCAGACATATTATGTCATCTACATTCCACATTAAAAGAACGGATCAAATAATGGACACATTCATGACTTTTATCAAGAGCAGATCAATTTGCCAATCATGGTTAGATATCTTTGTATTAATGTTGGGACGTTGAATCCAAGTCTTATCTATAACAAGGCATTATACGTATTATTTGTTGGGAACCAACCCAAACATTTATGATATGATGCCACCGAACTTCTCACTAGATGTTATTAACCTCTTGTGTTACCAATTGGACTGATCCTCATCTTACCTCAATCAATGAAATGATAAGCCAAATATAATAGTATTTCACCCTGAACCTTTAAAAAAAATATCTGTCACTTGTGGTTAACATGCACAAATTAAATATAGACAAAAGAAATCCAATATAAAAATATTCTCAACAAAGTACGTATCAATATCTTAAACTTGTTCAAAACAGAGGAGTTACATATAGCATTATATTGATTATATTATGTTGGTGCGTGGATTATTAGGTATGTTAATTACCATTATAAATCAAAGGAACAATGGCCCACTAAGAAAATAAGATTTCTATACACTAAAGTAAAAAGGCTCACGACCACCACTTACTTTTTCAATCCATGTGAATTCAAAATATTTCACACAAAAAATAAAATAAATTAAAGTTTAGGTATAACCAAAACAGTGAGTATAATCATAACTAAAATATTAAAAACAAGTTTCACATACAAAAGAAAGTATATATAGAGTCATAGGAGAAAAAGAATTATTAACAGTAACATGGAATTAACCTTGTTCAACAAGTAAAATATAAAATAGAGTCCACAATAACTTATCTTGTTCCCGTGAGGAAAATAAGCACAATGTTTTACCGTCTTTTGTTTATTTGCTTCAACTTTCAGTGGTAGTAGTAGAAACATGCGTGCTGGATAAACGTGTTGAAAAAACTAAAGCAAAAATAAGACAAGAAAATAAAAGATAAAAAATAAATAGAAAAGGAGACAAAAGATGAGAGGCTTTCTATCATCAAAGTAGTCATCAAATCTTCAAAGGATAGAAATAGGATTCCCTTGCCTCTATTTATAGTGTAAACATAGAAGGCATACAAAAGGTTAGTCATAAACATGGACATTAAAAAGTGGATATAAAGAAGGAGGTTATGGAAGTGAAATGTTACAAAGAATAATTATCACAAAAGGGGAGGTATCTTCGAATGGAGGGAATAATGTAGTAAACTTCTTGATGTATGATGTAGTGAATTATCATCTTCATAATGTAGGAAAGTAATGTAGTAGCCATTTTGTGTAGAGGACTTCCACAATATATTATTTTATCACAGCATGTTATATATCATTCAATACTTAAAATTGCATCAAAAACAAATATATTTTGTTAAAAAGTAAAGAAAATATAAAATACTAAAGAGTCTAAGTTGCAATCAACTATTTCAAATTTGATCTTCATAATCTTGGGGTAGGATAGTTACTGATATCCGTAGCATGTTCTTTATTCAAATTTGATCTTCATATTCTTGGGGTAGGATAGTTACCGATATTCAGAGCATGTTCTTTTGCTATGCAAGGTTCTCAAAATTTGCTAGCAACAATCGAAGTTACTTCACTGATCGCTCCATTATCTTTTTTTTTCCACATTGCTATGAACCTAATTGGAGAAATTGAAAAGGAAACCTTCCTATTTATTATAAGAAATTGATATTATAAGAAATACCTATTTCATACCAACATTAGTCATAATTTATAAACATAAAAAATTAAAAATGAGTGATTTAACATACTACAATCAATTCACATAGTTAGACCACTAATATCATACCATTTTTTGACAAATATAATACACAACTTAAGCCAAATTTAGTACCAACAATAAATCAGTTTCATAGTTATACGATTGTATATTAAGTCGGCTTTTATATCAATATTATTCATGTTTCATGTTAGATTAGTAGACACAATTAGATTAATTTGAGAAAAAAATAGCTTTCCTCTAAAGTATGTACCAACTTCATATCAGATTAACACAAGTTTCACACCAAATATAAGTAACACATCATACAAATTTTATACCAATTCATGTCAACATTAAGTAAAATTCATACTATACTCATAAATTGTATATTAAGTCAACTTTCATAACAATAATATGCATAATATAGAAGTTTCAACAGAAAAATCTACTAAATCACAATAATTATAAAATAAAGTAAATATGATATTTAACCACCTTTTTTTTCTTTTTTGGGGTGTTAGGATTTTTGAATTCTCATGCGTTGGTTCTCTTCTTTTTGATGGTTTTGAAGAATCCCTGAATCGATGTTGGTTGATCTTTTTTGTTTTTCTTCTTCTTCTTCCACTTACAGAATATCTTCTTCTCACTTACTGTAACGATCCGGATTCTGGAATCCAAATCGTAACCGGTGTCGTTGATCTCTCAGAGATCGCAGACAAGCCTCACCTTGCATTCATCACATTCATATGGTTAATTTTAGCGGAAAGTTCAAAAATTTTAAATGTATGAATTATACATAAACTTCATATAGTTATTTCATGAATTCATCATATACTAAGCTTATCATAAATGTAACAACCATCTATCATAGGAATCAATTCAAAACAGAATAAAATATATCATAAATACATTTGCTAAACACGACCTTATTACAAAAGCTTTAACATGAAAGTACGAAAGAAACTCTAGGGACAACATTCACTAGATTTGTCTAAAACTAAGGCTAGACGAAAATTATAGCATCCTCGAAATAAATAGAACCTACCAAATGGTTTGGAGAAACGTTGACGTTCAAACTTTTGCAAGAGTTGTCAATCTGTCCCTTAACGTGCATCTATAAAATAGTAAATAGTAGGGGTTAGTACACCCCTTGTATTAAGTATGGGTGTATGCATACATACACATAAGACTATGCATGATCAAAGTAAGTTCTTCCTAAACAACATGCTATTTTTGGAAAGCCTAGTCACTAGACTTTCCTAAATCATTAGTTGTGAATTGTGGTATGAGTATGATGTATTTTAATGCATTCAAAGCATACAACTCTTTTTCTATATGATTACAAGACATTAGTATCATCAACATAATTTTAGAACAACTAGGGCGAAGATTTGAGATTTTTGATCCTCTTAGGCCGAGAGCTCCTCTTTGTACATTTAGATTATTTTTCAGTATTTTTCTTCTTGTTGCTGTATAGTTCAATAATTCATTAGGTCCTATGTTTTACTTACAAGTGCAGTGATTCATTGTAGTCCCATATCCACAATGAATCGATGCAAGTAATCCAAGGACTAAGGAATGATTTCCCTATCTTATAGTGAGTCATTCTTTACAATATATATTCATTACCTTTCATAATCAATTCTCTATTGATCATGCCATTGATTTCACTACTTTTATGTTTTATATATTATACATTTCATAGCCCAACATATGAGACCTCAACCCAAGGGCCTTCTTTAGCAAACACAGAGTCTGCTTCATTCGTTTATTCGTACTTCACATTATTCATTCCATTCATTCGTAAGATGATGTAAACACCAGCTATACCTAGGATGAAGTTTAAGACTCTCATCGGGATCATGAAGTGCAATGACCAAGAATGACCTAATCTCATTACTTGAATCTGATTTCACCTCCTGATTGTCTTACGTAAACACCTTCGGTATCCTTCATTTCATACTTTGATGCTGGCCTCATTATTTTTTTGGAAACTTTAACCTTAACCGACATAGATCATGTGAGCATCATGAAATCCAGTGTATTCCCACCAAAAAAGAGGTTGAATCACCGGGTAAAGTTGATCCAACATGCTAGCATCTATAGGAGGATCGAACCCTGCTAGATCCGTATATTGGTCAAGTATAGGTTCACGACTAGGAGAATAAGACCCCTACCCAGTAATGCCAAACATATCATTCATGAGAGTTATGTGAAGCTCCGCCCTTCCAAAGGAAGGCAATCACCGCTCATAGCTAGCTATGGTGGTCAAAGTATAAAGTTACATTACATTAAAACTTTAACCTCATACACATGGAAGTTGTCTTCTAGCATGAGGGCATCACTGCTCTTAGATGCGTTCTCATTCTCAAATCATTAGTATTAAGATCTGTGAAATTGTCCTTACACTTAACTATAGAGTATGATGAGACTTTCCTTGATTTCAACCTCTCTTAGGTGAGTACTTTTAGTACCCTTTACTTGAGGCAAATGATTGAGACTTTTCTCAACCATTCTTTTTATCCTCTTATAATGTTGTCAACCCATTTCATACATCATATATTAACAGAATTACGTCACCTCCATACGTGAATGTTCATTCATTATTTATCTTTTAGTGTAACTCAGCATTATGGAGGCTTTGCTTCTGATGAGATTTATTACTCTATGATGATTGATCATCCTTACTTTCCATTGATGAAAATTTGAATTTTCCTTACATATCATCCTTTGGGTTTTAATGAGACTGATTCCCACATCTAACACCTTCATACTGGAGTATTTTTTAACATAGTAGCTTCGGTGTTAATAGACTTGTCTCACTTCCTTAACACCCATTCTGGTCACTTGGTTATTTTATACCCCTTTAATTATGTTTTAACTTCACATTACTTCTGTTTAGTGTAGTACGTTATCTTCCTTTCATTGTTTTGGATGATTCGCACTTCTTTCATGAGTTACATATGTTCCTATTCATTATTTTAGGCATGTTGGGAGTTGGAGTCGTCCCAATGGAGGCATGCCCTTGGTTATGGATTCATTGAATTAAATTTAGAAGTTCTTAAACAATATATTCGATACTCTACTATACAGATTGACATATGATTAGTATTGGGCATAAACATTTGGGTATAAATTTACATAACCATCCTGCTGGCATAGGCCAATTTTCCATTGTTTCATCATGCTTGGTTGGAACATGCATTTATTCCTTATCCCATCTTTTTAAATGTATTTAACATAATTTATGAGATTTGCATGCATCCTCTTAGGTAATGTATCTGTTAGCCATTTTTATTGGCATAAGCCAAACAATCACTCAAATGATGATTTCATGGAGATCATTTACAAGATTTAGGCATAAAGTTTTTTCAACTCTTGAACAACATATACGATTATTTAGTGAACACAACATCATCAACGAGTCAGCATTTCCAGTGGTATGCACACCGAATCGTAAACCTTTTCATACTAACAGTTTCAAAGTATCTTAAACAACAGTATCATTCCTCTTAACCAATTTGTTCATGACTTTTAGGGTAACTTTTTAAGACATATTGGACCACACATATTAATATTTGAATGAATTTAACTCCTCATACTCCCACAATAATAGCAAGACAACATTCGGAACAAACACTCAACACTTCAAACATTACGGTACTAGGGTATCTATTAAAGTCCCTAAATCCTATTGGAACAAATTTACAACCCTTTTGGACCATCCTAGGTTTAAGTACAAAGGATGTTTCTTGAGTTGTACTAGGTTAGTGTAAGAATTTCCATTTGATGACCCTTTAATTAATTAATTAAATGGCTAATTTATTATTCTGGACCTAGGGTATTTACTAAGTAAACCTACGTCTTTATAAAAAACCCTAACTACTCCTTTGAACAATCTTTGGTTAGGTACTAGGTTTGTGTTTTTCTTGTTTTTAAAAACTGAAATCCTGGATATTTCTTTGTGATTTCAGGTTTTGAACCCTTTAAATTAATTAATTTAGTTTTGCTAAAATTAATTAATTAAGTTGCCTAGGGTAATAACTAACGTAAACCTTTAAGTCGTTAGGGATCTTAACTACTCCTACTCTTTATTGGACCCATCCTAGGTCGGTACTAGGTTTGCCATTTCTTTCCTTCCTCTTAATCGAAATTTAAAATTTTCTTTTTATCTTAATTGATAAAGTTACTAAATTTTAATTCATTTTACCTAGGGGAAATTACTAAGGACCCTATTTTTTAGGACCATACACACCTTTTGGACAATCCTAGGTTAGTTACTAGGGTTTGTCTCTTTAACCTAGTCCTAGGTTAGTGTCAACCCGTTTTTAGTCCTATGTTGTTTGGTTCACTAATGGATCCAATATGGTTAAGTCGAGGTTTTTAATTATTTAGGGAAGTAGGTTAGAGTCTAGAATGTTAGTAGAGGTTAAGCCCCCACATGGAGTGGTGTCTGTGCACGTTTCGCCCCTAACTACCCTAACGGAACTCGGTTAGGGTGGTCCCTCCATATCCCTTTGGCAGCTTCTTCACATGTCCTTGCACATGGGTTGGTTTTCTTTTGTTCTAACTAACTATTATTATGGTTCACCTTGAACGTTTACTTATTGTCCCAAGGATCCGAAGTATTGGAACGACCTGTTAGTCGTTTTGAGCAGCACTATTTTATTTCTGGAAAACTGGCGAGACAAACGGACCCCCACGACGGCCGTCATGGCACGACGGACCCGTCATGGGCCACGACGGACCGCGAGGGAGGGGTCTTCGTTTCAAGAACAGCTTAGGAATTCTAAAATTGGGTACTGAAATCGACTCTCTGAACTTCGTGACGGAATGGCAGGACGGACCGTCACACGGCGTGACTTGACCGTCACAGACCTTCATGGAAAATTGTTCTCTGAACCTGCGACGACCCTGCAGGACGGGACCGTCCTGCACACGGGCCGTCACAGGTTGCGCACTCCAGGCTGGGTTTGATTTCTGTTAATTTTATTTCAGGGGCGTTTATGGATATTTCCTGCTTTAATTTATAAAGTGGTGGGTTATTTTAATAAGTTCTAATTACTTGGGGGTTAAAGAGGTAACCGTAAGTTAATACAGGGGGTTGTTATTGCATCTTTTATCTTAATTAATATGATAATTAGGGTAAAAGAGCAGAGGTTTGAATCATCAAAAACAGAAAGAACTAGAGTATGGAGAATAGAACAAGAAGAGGAAAACACAAGGCTTTGGAATTCTTGCTCGATCAATGAAGCTCGTTGGAGGTAGGTTATATGTTTTATAATTTATGCTATTCCCTAGTAAACTCTTAATAGCGAATGTATATGTGTTGGGTAAGTATTATAAAGTCCTTCTTATATGCCCTTACAATTGTGTGCAATGCATGTGTGATTTTTAATTATACTGATGTGCTAAACAATCATGATGGAGCTATTGAATCCCAAAGCTTTTTTGATATAAACTATCTCTTGTTATGAATGATGCCTTTGTAAAAGAAGGCTTATGGACCTAAAGTAATTGAGGATTGATGATGTCTTGGTAAGAGAGAAAGGCTTGAATGATTGATAGAATGAGATCAGGGGATCGGGTGTCACGAACCGACATGTATATTTTATGGGATCGGGTGTCACGCACCGGCAACGTAAGATTAGGGGTCGGTTCCATCACGAACCGATACGTAGATTTAGGGGATCGGGTGTCCACGAAACCGGCACGTAATAATTAGGGGATCGAGTGTCCGTCGAACATAGTAGTAGGGGATCGGAGTGTCCACGTACCCGAGCACAAGTAGTAGGGGACGTAGTGGTCACGTAACCGACACAATACGAATAAATACAATGAATTTTGAAAGTATGTAATATACTCAATCTAATGAACCTAATTCCCAAATGAGTATGGGTGGAGGCTTGAGAGTCCTCATAGATATGATCGGTGATATTTGTTTTTTTTTATAATGATTTATATACATTGTTGCTATCACCTGTTAAGAATATTAGTTTTTATTTTATGATGTTATCTTGAGATTATTGCTTTCATTTGAGTGGGCCGATGATACCTACTCATTACTTGTGTTTGTACTGACCCCCTACTTATTATGTTTTCCTTCTTGTTTATTTGTTGGAGTGCAGGGCAAACATACCGTCGTCTTCAACTCAACCTCAACTCTAGCCAGTCTTTATCTACAAACCGGATTTCAGGGTGGCTAACGCCTTCTAGCTTGGAATATATATCTTCTTCCCTCATGTATTGATGCCTTGAAGTTTCGCATGGCCTAGCTTTGTTATTTTTTCTTTTTATAATAACGTGTTAGTTTTGTAATTTGATCATAATATGTCTCTTTGGGGTGTGACTTCCCTTCCAGATTTTGGGGAAATAATAGATGTTTAATTGTGAAACTATTGAATTGGTTTTTTATTATGAGTTTTAAGTCTCTCATACTTTCTATTGATGACATTGAAATGTAGGCGTGTCAGATTGGTTGGTTTCGCTCACATAGGAGGGTAATTGGTGGGTGCCAGTGGCTGCCGTTTTTGGGTCGTGACAAGTATGTCCCTTGGACCTTGTTTAATCTATATGAATCATTTTTAAATGAGCATGTGCTATCGAAGTACTAGGCTTGATACTTGATGCCTAGTACGTATGTGCCAATACTGAAAATATATTGTTTTTAGCTAGTTCTTCATTGTAGGCAATACCATTCTAAACAAGCTTGAATCATCGTTATGCGTAGTTGGGTAAATATAAAATGACTCCCACCCCCCCTTAGCCAACTTATAAACATTGCCCTATATTTTAAATTAGGAATTTGAGACCCTATGTATCTCCCCCATACACATTTCCTAAAGACCTATTGCCTGTTCACTAGGCTGGTAATATTTTTGGAATGTGACACTTTACAAAATCTGAATATGACTCAGAAGGGTTCTACATTTTCTTCTCAGATTCAAGAATGAATCCAAATACCAGCAATATTTACATTGAGTCTTTATGTTGTCAAGTCATAATAATACAACAAAAGGTGTTTGATCCATAAATGTTAAAACCCTCTCTTCCTCACTCTCCTGCCTGATCAAATAAAAAAAACAACAACACATTCATGTTTGTACATAAAGCCCTGTGTGAGTATGTCCCTTGCCTGTAAAATAAAGTGTTTTATACTAAATATCACATACTCATATAAGTAGTATTCCAGTTTTTCATTTCCAGAGTAACTATCTGTCACACTGTTTGAGTCGTTTTGAGCAGCAGATTTTTATTTCGGGAACCACTGCTGAGGGCGACGGACCCACGACGGACCGTCATGGTCACGACGGACCGTCGAGGGGTTCGGTCCAACAAACACTTGGAATTAGAAATTTGGGTACTGGAGTGACTCCCTGACGTCACGACGGAATGGCAGAATGGACCGTCACAGGCTGACGGACCGTCCCGACTTCCTTTTGGTGAACTTGAGCTACTGAACCTTGCGACGACCTGCAGAGTACGTCGCAGGCACGACGTCCCGCCACGGCTGCGCAAAGTCCCAGGCTGGGTCCGATTTCGTTTTTTATTTAAGGGACGTTTTTGGACTATTTCCCCTGCTTTAAATGAAATAAAGTTTGTTTGGTTGGTTTAATGTTAATAAGTCAATTCCTTTCGGGGTTAAAAGAGGTAAACTTAATTTAATTAGTGGTTTTAGTGGCATCTTTTATACTTAATTATAGGATACTGGGTAGAATTAAAGAGGGTTTTGGAATAAGAAAAAAGCAAAAGAACAAGAGGAGAGAGAGAATCGATCAAGGGAGAAGGAAGAATACAACCTTGGG
Organism: Solanum habrochaites; assembly: GCA_027704765.1. Taxonomy (NCBI): domain Eukaryota; kingdom Viridiplantae; phylum Streptophyta; class Magnoliopsida; order Solanales; family Solanaceae; genus Solanum; species Solanum habrochaites. The sequence continues at coordinate 52,560 of JAKWJA010002063.1, forward strand.
ACGATCGCTTGTTGATCGCAATTCTTCGGTGGAGGTAGGTTATGGTTTTATGCTATTCCAAGTAAACTCTTATAGAGAATGATAGTTGTTGGGTAGCTTATTAAAAGGCTTCTATATGCTTATTGTGGTATGCATGATGTGATTATATATATATATGATTGTGGATGAAACAAGCATGATGAGCTATTGAATCCAAATCTGATAAAAACCTATCTCTTGATAAATGATGATGCCTTGGTATAAAGAAGGCTTGAGAACTAAAGTAATGAGATGATGATGCCTTGAGGAAAAGAAGATTGATTTACTAATAGAATGAGATTGTGAGAGCGGGTGTTCAACGAACGACCGTAGAATTAGTTGGGACGGGTGTCACGAATCGAAACGTAGATTTAGGGATAGGGTGAGTCACGAACGACTACGTAGATTTAGGGGATCGGTGTCACGAACTCAACACGTAGAATTAGGGGATCGGGGAGTCACGAAGACAAGTGATTTAGCGGGATAGGGTGCACGAAACAGACAGTAGATTTAGGGGATCGGGTGTACACAACCGACCGAGATTGTCAGGCGATCAAGAGTGTCACGTTCCGACACATAGTAGGGTAAGGGATGGAGTTCACGTACCGACACAAGAGGAATAAAGGACCACCGATGGGGGACTCTGGAGGGTCACGTACCGACACAAGAGAAAATAGATAAAGAATATTGAAAGAGCTAATATATCAATCTAAAGAGCAGCTTTCCCAAAGAGTATGGGTGTGGAGGCTTGAGTCCCATAGATATGATCGGTGATATTATAAATGATGTTATACTTTTGCCATATCAACCTGTTAAGAATATTAGTTGATTTTATGATGTTATCTGAGGAAATATTTCTTTCTATTTGGAGTTGGCCGATGATCCCTATCAGTACTTGTGTTGTACTGACCCCCTACTTTTATGTTTTATTCTTGTTTATTGTGGAGTGAAGCAAAAAGTGCCATCGTTTCAACCCAACGCAACGCTAGCCAGTCTATTACATCGGATTTGCAGGGTGACCCGACTCCACCACCACGCTTCTAGCTTGGGACTGGATCTTCTCTCGGTCTTGATGCCTGAAGTTTGCGGCAGGGACGAGCTTTTGATATTTTAGCTTTTTAGAATACTCTTAGTTTAAGTAATTTGATCAGTAATTTCTTGTGGTGATTGAACTTTTCCAGATTTGGGGATATAATAAGATGTTGAATTTTTAGAAGTTATAATTGGGTTTTATTAAGGAGTTTAGTTCTTCGCTTATTACTTCTGTTTATATTACATGAATGTTAAGGTTTAGGATTGGTTGTTCGCTACATAGACGGATAAGTTGGGTGCTAGTCGCGACCGAAATTTTTTTGGGTCGGGACAAACTTGGGTATCAGAGCATTAGGTTCTTGGTATCATTCCAACGAAGAACAGGTCTAGTAGAGTTCTTAAGGAACGGTAGGGCGGACGCCTTACTTTTCTTTGAGAGGCTATAGGACTGTAGGAAAAATCCTTTTTCTTTCGTCTTGTGTGAATTACTTGTATCCACTTGGATCTAGGGGATACAAATGGTATCTGGACCATCTTCCGCTCTATTCGGAGATGGTTAGCACTAGCGCAACATGCACCAACACCAGCACCGGCGGGATAGTGTGCGTCTGAGCCAGCCACTGGGCTGTAGCTCGAGGAGAAGAAGTGACAAGAGGACTGGAAGAGGCCGTGGTAGGACGTACTCTAGAGGGAAGAGGACGAGCACCTATCCATCATGGTAATGAGCGGTGATCCTCACGACTGCGGGAACTGGTAAGAGAGGGTGAGGAAGGGGAAATGAACAAGTGCCAGAATGAAGGATTGCCACCCCAACATCCCCGAATGATCAATCAGGTTCTTGGGGCCGCGGGGCCCTTTTATCTTAGCGGGTTGTATGATCAGGGTAAGGACACATCCAGTGTTTTGCAACCAACACCTCCAGTTTTCGAGGTACAACATGTGCCAATATGGCTCCTAGCTTTCATATGGATGCCTCATTGAAAATAGGCCAGTTTCCACGTCTGGGACTACTGGGCCTATAATGACAAATGATCAGCATGAACTTTTCAGTAATGTTCTTGACAACTGAAACATCCAGTCTTCAAGGGTGCTGAATATGAGGATGCTATAAGATTTTTGGTTGACTGTCATGAGCTAATACAAAAGATGGGCTAGTAGAAACAGTTTGGGGTTGAGTTCGTGAGTATCAGTTTCAAGGGCGAACGCCAAAATGTTTGGTGGACAGTAAAATGTTGAGTGTCAACCAACAGAGGCACCACCTATGGACTTGGGCCTCCTTCTTAGCTTGTTTATGGAGAAGTATATCCCCCGGACTTTGCGGGATAGGAAAAGGGATTGAGTTCTTGAGACCTAAGCAAGGTAGGATGGTCGGTATGATATGAGGCGTAAGTTTAGTGCACTATCCAGAATGCACCCAACTTGTTTCAGTCCACAAGAGGGGATTCAGTAGCGTTTGTGAAAGGGTTGAGGTCAGAGTTGAGGATTTCAGCCTTAAAGGTAGTGGGTACGGCAAAAATCCTCCAAGAAGTGGTAGATTTCGTGTAGAGGTGGAAGGAGTGAAGCCAGTGAATTCAACCATCGCGCATCGACATCACAGTGGATTTCGAAAAGGGAGGTGAGTTTAATGGTTCTTACTATAGAGGACAGTGTTCGGAGGTTACTACAGTTCGACCCTTTCAGTCTTCACTACTTGTCTGTAGTTGGGGGTCCACCTCAGACCGGTAAACACTATACTGAGAGACCTATGCCGACTCCAGAGAGGTTATGGATGTAGGGGGACGACTGGACATATTAGGCGGAAATTGTCCCAAACAGAGTTATAGGACCCCTAATAGCTTAAAGGTAGAGTTGGTCATGGTAGAGGCCTCCATTTGGAGGAACGTGGTGGTCATCAAAACGGCCGGGGTGATGGGTAAACGGAGCCACTACATACACAACATGGTAGGGGCTCACGGATCAAACAAACGAAAGGGCCATTTGGTATGGCTTCCCTGGGAGATCTGGCAGGGGAGAATCTGATGCTGTCATCACAGGTAATCTTCTGGGATTTGTGGTTGCATGGCTTCTATATTTTCGATCCTGGCATCCATATTTTCTTATGGATCTTCCTCAATTTGCTAGTTATGTCTAAATTTACATTGTGAATACTTGATTGCCTATTAGTGTTCTACTCGGTGGGGAGTCTGTGGTAGTGAAAAGGTATATAGGTCTTTCTTGGTGAACTTGTGGGGAGCAACATATGTAGATGTGGTTATATTAGAAATGGTTGATTGTGGTAATTCTGGGCATGACTTGGCTTTCTCCGCCCAATTTGCGATCTTGGTTGTAATTCTAAAACCGGTGTACGATTAGCCAAAGCCTGGGACAAATCGTAGTCGTGGGGAGGGTGACACCTTCGCAAATACCGGTGCGTATCATCTCCTTCTTCATGCTAAGAAAATGGTAGTAAAGGGGGTTTAGCTTTATGGCACATCTCAAGGATGACACTACCCAAGTCACCTTCGATTGAGCAGGATGTCGCGTGGGTCCGTGAGTTTCTGGATGTGTTCCCCGCAGATCTTCCTGGTATGCCACCAGATAGGGGAATAGTGACTTAGTATTGATTTGACCGGGTAATCGCCACCATTTCTATACACCCACCCCCACTCCCCCCCCCACCACATTATAGAATTTTTGGCCCTCCCGCGGAGTTAAGAGGTTAAAAGCCAACTTTCAAGGTTGTTGAGCAACAGGATTCATTAGACCAAGTGATTCCTGGGGTGACTCAGTTTTGTTGTGAAGAAGAAGGATGGGAAGTTTTCGGAATGTGCATGACTACCGGCAGTTGAAAACAGGTAACCATAAAGAACAAGTATCCTCTTCTCGCAGTGATGGAATTGTTCGATCAGTTACAAGGTGCTTGTGTATTTATAAGATTGACTTGAGATCGGTTATAATCAATTGAACACATACCGGGCAAGGACGTTGGCCAAAGACTGCTTTTAGAACCAGTATTGGGCATTACGAATTGGTAGTGATGTTCTTTTGGTCTTACGAATGGCCCCTGCGCATTCATGAGTTTGATGAAGGGATTTTTAAGCCATATTTGGATCTACTTTCGTGATCGTTAGTTATTGAGATATTACTGAATACTCTAAAAGTAAGGAGGAACATGAAGCGCATTGAGAAGGGTTATTGGAAAGTTGACGGGAGAAAAAGCTTATGCCAAGTTCTCTAAGTGGAGTTTTGGCTAGATGCAGTGTCATTCTTGGGGCAAGTTGGTTTCTAAGGATGGGGTGATGGTGGATCCTTCTACAAGATAGAGACAGTGAATAATTGGGTAAGACCTACTAATGTGCAGAAATAAGGAAGCTTTGTTGGTTAGCCATTACTACGTCGATTTGTAAAGGGATTCTCTTTCTATTGCTTCCCAATTGACGAACTTGACTAAGCAGAATGTTCCATTGTATGGTATGATGAATGTGAGGGGGAAAGCTTTCAGAAACTCAAGACCTTGTGACTTACCGACACCTATCCTTACCTTGGCAGTGGAAGGTAGAATTTCATTGCATTGTGCTGCATACTATTCGGGTTGATTTTGGTGCAGTGCTAATGCAAGAGAGAAGGTGATTGCTTACTGCTTCAAGAACAATAAAAGTGACATGAACGTATCTATCCAACTCATGATTGGAATGGCCGCGGTATGTTTGCATTAAAGAAATGGAGACACTATTATATGGGGTAAGGTGAGGGTTATACGTGACACCGTAATTTTCGGTACTAGCCTACAATATGTCGTTACTAAGAAAAGATTTGAACTTGGACAGGGGAGATGGATGGAACTACTGAAGGACTACGAATCACTATTTTGTATCATCCGGGGAAGGCGAATGTGTAGCGGATGCATTAGTAGAAAGGCGGGAAGCATGGGAAAGGTCTATCTCCATTGCACGCTTCTAGAAGCCCATGCTAGGGAGTGTTCAGGACTCTGGTAATGAATTTATGAGGTTCGAAGTGAATGAGAGGGGGATTGTTGGCCAGTGTGGAGGCGAGACTTCTTTTTTGACCAAGATCAAGGGGAAATAGTTTGAGACGAGAAACTAAGGCCGAATCTGGAAAGATAAGGTGTGCAGGAGAGCGAAAGAAGCAATGATGGATGAGGAAGGTGTTTTGAGAATCAAGGGAAGGGTAGGTGTGCCCGTGTGATGATGATCCCACTATTCTTATAGAGGCCTAGTTCGGATTTCTATACACCCTGGTGCAAACAAGATGTACCGTGACCTAACGCAACACTTTTGGTGGAGTAGAATGAAGCGCGAACATCTGTGCGGTTGTTGCCAAATTCCACATTGTCAACAAGGTAAAGTTATGAACACCAGAGACACGGAGGAACACTTCAGCGAATGCCCATTCATGAATGGAAATGGGAGAGGAATCGCAATTGGACGCGTGGTTTGCTTCAAAGACGATGGGTAGTACGACTCTTTTGGGTGATTGTTGATAGGTGAACTAAGTCTGCTGCATTTCTTCCGGTCAGGTGATGACTTAGAATGAAGAAAGTTAAGCCTCTTTTAACTTTACATCTCAGAAGTGTTCGATTGCATGGGGTGTCCAGTCCATCATATCAGATAGAGGTACGCAGTTACTTCTAGTTTGGAGGGGGAGGTGGGGGGAGGTGGGGGGTGGGCCGAACATTTAACGGGGAATTAGGTACAGGTGGCACTAGGATTGCCATTTCCCCTCAGAACAGATGGACCGTCTGAGCGAACGGATGTCAAGTGTTGAAGATGATGCTTCGAGCATGTTGTGATGAATTCGGTGGTCATTGTGGATAACATTAATAACCTTGGGAGTTTTCATACAATAATACTATCACTAAGATATTGCTTGGTACTTTTGAAGCGTTGTATGGGAGGAGATGTAGGTCTCACATTGGTTGGTTTGATCATTGGGTTGGACCTTGGGTCTGACTTTGGAGGGATTTCGTTAGAGAAGGTGAAAATCTCATTCAAGAAAGCTTTTAGTGGCTAAAAGTAGGCAAAGGAGTATGCAGATTGAAAGGGAGGGATTTGGAGTGCATGGAAGTGAACGGTTTTGAGGAAGGTTCACCCATGAGGGTGTGATCGATTGGGTAAAAGAGGAACTAGTCCGAGGTATATGGTCCATTGAGTTCGAAGCGAGTAGGGAGGTGGCGTATGAATTAGATTTGCTCCAGCACTCTCCGGAGTACATCGATTTCACGTGGCTAGTTTAAAAGCTACCTGGGGATGGAAATTACATTTCCATTGGGATTCAGTTTTGCTTGGAGAATTGTCTATGAGGAGGAGGCCTGTTGCTATTTGAGATAGAAAGTTCGCAAGTTGAGGTCAAAGGGAGATTTGCATTCCATAAGGTGCAATGGAAGAATCGACCGGTTGAAGAAGCCACTGGGGAGAAGGAGGCAGATATGCAAGAAAAGATACCCACCACCTGTTTACAGATTCGGTACTTCTTTGCACTCTTGTTTTAAAAACCCTCCATGATAGTTCGAGACGAACGATGGGTAATGGGGTATCTATTGTAACGACCTGTTTAGGTCGTTTTGAGAAGAAGATTTTATTTCTGGAAACTGGCTGAGGCGACGGGGACCCACGACGGACCGTCTTGGTACACACGGACGTCGAGGGGTATCGTTCAAAAAAACTATAGAAATTAGAAATTGGGTACTGAGAGAGACTCCTGAAAGTGCGACGGAAGGGCAGGACGGACCGTCACAGGCGTGACGGACGTCACAGACTCGTGGTGGAAATGAGTCTTGAACCTTGCGACAACCTGCAGGATGGACGTCGCAGGCACGACGGCCCGTCGAGGATGCGCAATACCAGGATGGGAGGATTTCTGTTTATATTATCAAGGGACGTTTGGACTATTTCCTGCTTAATTATAAAGTGGTGGGTTTAATGTAAATACGTCTCATTACTTGGGGGTTAAAAGAGGTAACCTTACCATTTAATTAGGGGGTTATTAGTGCCATCTTTATACTGATTATATGATTATAGGGTAAAGAAAAGGGTTTGGAATAGAAAAAGAAAAGAACAAAGAGAGAGAGAGAGAATCGATCCAGGGAGAAGGGAGAATACACCTTGCGGCAGATGCTTGTTGTATCACAATTGTCGGTGGAGGTAAGGTTATGGTTTTTAGCTATTGTAGTAAAATCTTAATAGCGAATGATCTGGTGTTGGTAGTATTATAACGTTTCTAGATGTTAATTGTGTAGATGATGATGTGATTATATTATATATGATTGTGATGAAACAAGAATGATTGAAAGCTATTGAATCCCAAAAATCTGATAAAACCTAAATCTCTTGTTAAATGATGACCTTGGTATAAAAGAAAGGCTTGAGGAACTAAGGAATGAGATGATGATTGCACTTGATATAAAAGGAAGGCTTGATTATAATAGAATGAGAGAGTGGGGAGGGGGTCACGAACGGAACGTAGAATTAGTGGGGAGGGTTGTCCCGAACCGACAGTAGATTTAGGGTATCGGGTGTCACGAACCGACACTGTCAGATTTAGGGGATAGGGTGTCATCAAACGGACAAGTAGCATTAAGGGGATCGGGTGTCACGAACCGACACGTCGATTTAGGGATCGGGTGTCCCGAAAACCGACACATAGATTAGGGGATCGGGTTTGTCACGAACTGACCGTAGATTTAGGGGAAGAGGGTCAGTTCCGACACATAGTAGTAGGGGATCGGAGTGTCAGTCCCGACACAAGAGGAATAAAGGACTAACGAGGGATCGGAGGGTCAGTACCGACCACAAAGAAAATATAGAAATGAAGCTTGAAAGATGCTAATATACTCAATCTAAAGAGAATGTTTCCAAAAGATGTATGGTGTGGAGGCTTGAGTCCTCATAGATATGAGCGGTGTATTATAAATGATGTTTATACTTGTTGCTATCACTGTTAAGATATTAGTTGATTTTATGAGTTATCTAAGATCTATTGCTTTCTATTTGAGTTGGCCGATGATACCTACTCAGACTTGTGTTGTACTGCCCCCTACTTTTATGTTTTGCTTACTGTTGATTTGTGGGTGCAGGCAACGTGCCATAGTCCTTCAACCCAACCGCCAACTCTAGCCAGTCTTATTACACGGTCTTAAGGGTGAGATAACGATTCTAGCTTGGACTGGATATTCTTCCTCGTGTCTTGATGCCTTGAAGTTCCGGCATGGGACTAGCTTTTGATTATTTTAGATTTTTCGAATACTCTTCTTTGTAATTTGATCATAGATGTCTTGTGGTGATGACTTCCAGATTTGGGGATAATCTAGATGTTGAATTTAGAAGTGATTGAATGGTTTTATAATGAGTTTAAGTCTTCCGCATTACGTTTGTGATATTAATTGAAAGTTAAGGTTTAGATGGTTGGGTCGTCAATAGAAGGATTAAGGTGGTGCCAGTCGCGACCGATTTGGGTCGTGACACTATAGTTTAATATTGTTGTAATTAAATCATCTCAATAATAAAACAAAAAGAAATCATAAGTCATATAAAAAAATTGATAAAAAAAATCTACCAAGTATTCAAACATCATAATATTTAATGTGCACTATGCACATTCATCAATCTACTTTCTCATACGCTAAAAATAAATTATCAATTTTAAGACAGTAATGGATAATTTTTTTAAAAAAAACCTTATTAAAACAAAATAAGAAAAATCCCTATTTATATAAATACTTAAAGAAGTTAAACTATTCATACAATTTGCATACAGATAATAATTCATTCCATGTACACAATTAAAAAACAATCATTTCAAGGTACCCGAAAGTCATAATTCATAAAATATACAGCAATCAAACATTAAAATCAATAATCAGACAACAGTGTTTCACAAAGTTAGAACAAGTGTTATTTTTTTTTATACAGAACACACACATTTCCCGAAAACACAAATATAATAATGTGATATTAAAAATCACTATTTTGCGTAAATTACCCTACACCTTTTTATATTTTTTGGATGTTGATGTTTGCAGATTCCTTTGTTGTCTTCTTTTTTTTTCATTTTGATTTTCTCTAACAAAATCGGAATCAGAAGGGGTTCAACCAATTTTCCCCTTCATCTTCTTCCCCCTTTTGATTTGCATGGGTATCCCCTTTTCGATACTTATTTTTTTTTTCTCTGTTTAGACTTTAACTGAGATGAACAACCAGTCACCAAAATTTTTAACAATAAAGTGGAGCAGAACTTCATCAGTGGGGGTAAAAATCCTTAACATAATATGAGACTCGTTTGAGCATTTCCATGGATTTCTTAGACATATTTTGTGAAAAACTTTATTGGACAGACGATTGAAGAATGTGAAGTTGGTGTGAGAAAAATGGGAGAGACCAAAGTTGAAAGTGGGGTAGTGGGGGGATTTCATATAGAGTAGGACGAAAGACGAGCGGGAGGGCCGCGCGGCGGGAGGGAGGTAAGGGGAGGTGCCGAAACCCAATCGATTCCACACGTTCAACTGCCTTATTCGACAGCTTACACTACCCGCCCGACAGACAAAACAAAACATACTCGGTCCGCTCATACTGCCTATGGGAACCTCAAAGAGCTGAGCTGATAGCTAAGGTGTCCAACCGCCTGCTCAAACCGACGTAGCTTTTCTCACTCTGTTCCCCGCCCCTTGATCCAACTATCGTTACTACCCGGCTCCTGACAGATCGCCCACAGTCAACGCCCACGCCAGTCACGGAGGACCTTACGTACTGTCGCCTCCGCTCACTTCAGTGCATCGCCCATGTTCCCCACCCACTCGACGTCGTCCGACATCGCCGCCAATAAGAGCGGGCCGATTAAACACTGACGTGGGCAGCTCTGTAGGCATAACACCCCGCCAAGTCCCAGTCCCTCTCAACCCTCGCGTTACTCTGCACAAGCCAATGACCTTTTGATCTATGGGTGTCATTGGATTTTAGGTCTTCTTTTTTTGGAGTGGAAAGTAAACAAGGAAGTCTAATATAGGTAATCCCTTAATATGTGTACTTGATGTTTTCAATTTAAAAAAAAGGAAACGACAATCATATAATAAGTTAATTAATTAATATCTAAAGCTATAATCCCTTAGTATTTATTAAAATAAATTTAATCGATTTCACAAGTAAATTAAATTTAATGGTAGGTTAATCAATCGTAAATTAAAATTGTATAAAGTTAGAATGGTTTTAAACTATGTTTAAAATCCATATAATTTACTCTTAATTGTGTATATGGCATGATGCTTCATAGGTATTTGTGCTCTCTTGAATATTGATTTAGTTATGATTGGTACTTGGGGGTGGGTTTTGTGGTTTCTAATATTTCTAGTTATAGTATAAATATATGTAACTGAAGTTGCAAAATATATTTTTGATTTATGTATATTACAGCCCAATTGTTTCTATGCATATGAAGCATCTGTTTGGTGATATTTTTTGGTTCTAACAGTGAAATGTTTTAATGCCATGAAAAAGCGGTTCTTGAAAGAACCTTGGCCGTTATAGTGAAACGGTTGGTATAGAGGATGATACTGAAGGAGCAATAAGGCATTAAGCAAGTCAAGTTCTAATCTTGCACACAATTAGTATTCTTGGTAATTTTGTTTGATCCACCTAGAATGAAATCCATTGTTAACGACACGATGACTTCTGTTTGTGTTAGAATAAATATAAGGTGTGACTTGTGTTGAGCAGGAGTCTTAACATCTTTTTCTGCGGTCGTTTAAGAAACACAAAACGATGAATTCTTAGGTATTATTATTATGATAGCTACAGAATTCCAAATAAGTTGACTGTTTTTAAGATAATATAAAGCAGGGGTATAAAAGGTTTCTAGGAGAATGCAATGTAGATATGTCTTAATGACGCAATTTGTGGGTTAAACGTATCTCGATATACTTAGGTGCCTTGCTAGGCCATCAATAGAATTTAAGGGATGACCAACTGTCAAGAGGTAAGACTAGTTTATCATCCTCTATTTGGTTGGGGGTGCCTTTTAGGAGTATTTTGTTGACATGACGTGAAGTCGATGCCGTATATGCTTTCTTGAGTCTATTTTTGAAAGGATGGTGTGCAGGGGAGCACAGGAGTAAGCACTTGTGGGGAGGAAAAACTAATGGAAAGAAAATACTAGAAATACATCAATATGGTGCTTAGAAAGATCAGTAGTAGTACAATAATGACAATAATTAATCTTTCAATGAGGATGTCCTATATATGGTTCTCTTCTTTCGGTATAATCTTTTGGAGATAAGAAGGGGAAAGCATTTTCTGTTGCCTTAGGCGTATATAAACAGACTGATAGTAAGAAAAATTAAGAAGACATGCATACTGGACAAAGTAACAAAGCCTTTATGATCACTCTGACAGTGAATTAGTTGAGATTTGATAATTACTGTAATATTTAGTTCATTAGCTTTACCCTTCAACCATTAGAATGATATCCTTCATTTTTGAAAGTATTACTTGTTTACGTTCTATGTTCAATTGTCGTATTGACAATAAAGGCACTAAGTCTATCTATCGTTGCTAAATCTGATATCAAGAAAGCTTAACATGTCGTTATCATATATAAACACAATGGTTTGCTAAAGAGTGTGATTTCTGATTAATTCAACTCATCTAGTTTGTCGGCTATGTATGAGGAGTTATCCATGCCTGAGAAGACCTTCTTTTTCTTGGAAAATTTTATCTTTAGAGACATGAAGATGTACAAAAAATGTGAAATTTTTAAATATACACATGCATTGCTGAAAAATGTTAGAATAAAAAGTCCTCTTCTGATTAACCGGCCCCCTACAAGAGGCTCCGACACACTAGTCCGGAGTGGACGGGTTGGTGTGCGTGCCCGGCCCGGCCCACTTGACCTTATACTGGGATTGTTTAACTTTATGTTTCCCATTAGTTGGAGTTGTTTTGTTCAACTTTAAGTAAGACAAAAGTATTTGAAGCATCAACTATCCATACTAACACTAACAGACAGAAGTTAGATAATCTTTTTTTTCTTCTGTCATGTCTTACAAAATAATGGTTCTTATTCAGTGGACCTACTAGACTATATTCGGAACTCAGTAGAGACAAACAATACTAGGTCATTTCATTGACCCCTAAGTCGTCGCAGTGGACGGGTAGAGTTAGGTTCAATGTGTTGTGGACAGTAGTAGTTATCTGATGAAATAGTCGAGGGAGGAATCTTTGAGTAAATTTTAAATCTCAGCGGAAATAATTTCATTTTTTAACCTTTATCTAGAAAATTTATAATCGTTGTAGTTAATACATTCATCTACACAATTAGAGCAATAATGTATGCCTACTAGTAAATGAATTAATAATATCTACACTGACATGATCTCTATTTGGATTGTGGAAATAGGAAAAACAAATAGTAGACATAATTAATGTAAAATGTTTTTGACATCCTGATATATAGATTTTATCATAAGGTACCATTAATATTCTGATAAATGGTAAAAATAAAATATAAATATTTCTTATCTTTTGATTAGGGAAGGGGCAAGAAAGTGGATATAAAGTAAGTTTCCCTTTGTTCCAATATCTTGCTTATTCCTTCGTCGAGAGGGAGGGAATCGGGCCTCCGACGTCTTCTATTGATTTGCAAGAAGTCCATTCTCATCAATCATCAATCAACGTCTTAGTAAGTGCCACGTGCTAAGCTCGAAAGATAGCTTACTCAAAGTAATAGATTTTAGCTCCGGATTTGACAAAAAAAATTTGAAGTTGAAACCTTGAGGCTTTGACATTGTGATTTATGGAATTGAAGTTATACTTGCAAGTGCATTTTATTTGGATTTTTAAATTTAAATTTTTGTTGAGTTGAAGACCTAACAAACTTTTGAGGACGAACTTACAAAACGCATAGTCAAACGCTAAGCTTAAAATTTGAATGGATACCCAAAACTGAAATGTTACTTAAATATCATCAGATAAAATAATAAACCAAACCAAAGGAAAACTAATCCAAATATAAAATAATAAAACATCTGCTCTTAAGATCAGTGGTGTTTTTTGAGTCTCACTATCTTCTCCTAGTTGTCACAGACCCAAACAAGGGGACGCGTACTTTGGCACCCACATTTACCCTCCTCGTGAGCGCACCCAACCCATCTAACAATTAACATGTCAAGATATATCACAGAAACTAATGCGGAAGACTTAAAACTCATAATAAAAACAATTCAATACTATATAGTATCCCCAAATTGGAAGTTCATCCATCACAAGAACATCTACTCAAATTACTTAACTAGGAATGTTAAGACAAAAAACAAAAATCTAGTCCAGGCCGGAGTTCAAGGCACTCAAGAAATTGAAGAAGAAGACCAGTCAAAGAATAGAGGGCAAGATCCACCCTGAATTTTCCGATGAAGTGAGGACTGGCTAGATCTACTTGATTGAGTTGAAGTTGACGGAAAGTTTTTGCGCATTACACAAATAACAAAAGAGGAAAAAACATAAAAGTAGGGGGTCAGTACAACCATCACGTACTGTAGTATGATATCATCGACCAACGCAAAATAGGGACCAGTAATATCAATTAAGAATGTTAAATCAACTACAAGACTCAACGTAGTAATAACAACATGCTTAATCCAACTAACAATCGATTTCAACGTGAGGGACTCAAGCTCAATACCCATATCATTTGGGAAGCTAAGTTCATTGATTGAGTATATAAGGATCTTTCAAGATTCATTATATTTCTTCCTCTTGTGTCGGTACGTGACATCCGATCATCTATTTCTATCCTGGTGCCGGACGTGGCCACTACGATCCATTATTGCTATCCTGTGCAGGAACGTGGCACTCCATCTCATTCTATCCTGGTGTCGGAACGTGACACTCCCGATCTCATTATTCGTTTTCTATACTGGTACCGGAACGGGCACCCGATCCATATTATATCTGGTGGGGGTACGGAAACGTGGACACTACGATCCTCATATTCATTTCTATCCTGGTACCGGGAACGTGGCAAACGAATCCATATTCTATCCTGGTGTCGGAACGTGACAATCCGATCCTCAATTCAGTCTATCCTGGTAACGGAAGTGCACCCGCTTCCATATTCTTCATGGATGGGAACGTGACACTCGATCCTATATTCATTCTATCCTGGTCCGGAACGGGCACCCGATCCCTAATTGTCATCAAGAATTCTTTCTAAACTAAGGCATCATCATTCTCATGATATACTTATCAAGTGAATTAGGGTTCTTTTCAAGATTTGTGATTCACTAGACTTCATCATGCTTTGGTTAATTCATCACAAGTTATAATCATAAGCATGCAAGCATACAAATTAAGGCACATTCAGAGGGTTTACAATACTATCAAAACACATAATATTCACTATTAAGAGTTCACTACGAATATCGTAACTAAACCATAAACCTACCTCACCGAAGAATTGAGGCAACAAAGCTATCTTCTCAAAAATCCTTGCTATCCTCTCGTTTCTCTCTATCTACGCGTTCGTTCTTTTGTTTTTTTGATTCAACCCTCCTTCTTTTTACCCTAATAAAAGTATATAAGTGTAAAGGAGGACAATCAAACCCATTAATTAACTGAAGGTTACTCTTTTAACCCCCAAGTAATTCAGACCTATTAAGATTGAACCATCAATCATTTAGTAATTAAGAAAAGGAATAGTCAAAACGATCCCTTAAAACGTGTGTGGGAATCCTATTTTTACTGGGAATGAGCAAACCTGTGACGAGCCGTAGTGCCTGAGAGGTCGTCACAACAGGTTCGTCGCGGATCCCGCGAACTCCCGTAGACTGCTGACCGGCCCGTCACAGACTGTGACGGTCCGTCCTGTTCCTCAGTGCATGAACGGTCAGAAACTCGTTTCTTGTACAAAATTCTCAAAGTTGAAGTGCTTTTGCAACGAAAAAATCACGACGGTTCGTCGTGGATGTGAAGGCCAAGTCCATGCAGGCCGTCCACAATTACAGCGAGTCGATTTTCAGTAACACAATTTCAAAATCTCTAGTGTCATGGACGACCCTCCTGACGGGCCGTCGTGACTTATGACGGTCGTCGTTACATCCGTCGGTCCCAGACCAGGTTTTTCAGAAATATAAAATCTGTTGCTCAAAACGACTAAAACAGGTCGTTACAATAGATACCAATTAACCCCATCGTTCGTCCCCCGAACGCTCAAAAGATAGGAAAAACAATGGCGAAAAGGAGTCTGAATCTGTGAACAGAGGGGTATTTTTATGTTATCCGCCTCCTTCTCCAAGTAGCCCTCTTAACCGGTCGATTCTTCCATTGACTGAGGATGCCAATCTCTCTCGACCTCAAACTTGCGAACTTTCTCTATCTAATATAGCAACTGGTTCCTCTTCATAAGTCAAGTTCTCATCCAACAACACGGGAGGGGTCCCCCCCAAGGATAATTGTAGTTTCCATCTCCATGGTACTTTTCAACATGGACACATGCAATACCGGATGCCACTCCGCGACAGCCCGGGGGCAAGCGAATTCTAAGCCAAATCCCCTATTCACTTTAGTAACTCAAATGGTCCAATATACTTGGACTTAGCTTACCTTTTTGCCAAAACGAATCAACCATTAGGGGTGAAACCTTAACAAGACTTGTTCACCTTCCATGAACGCCAAGTCTCTAACCTTCCGGCTGCTACTCCTCTTTGTCTACTTTGCGCCGTAGAAGGCTTTTCTTTGACTGCCCGTCACATTTTCTAACGCAATCCTCAGAGATCGGACCCCAAGGTCTAACCTCGAATGCATCACAATAAACAATGAAGTTCTACCCTCTACGTGCAAGGTGAGGATAGGGGCGGTAGGTCAACAAAGTCTTAATTCTGAAAGCTTTCTCACATTATCGACCATACCCAATGGAACATTTGCTTAGTCAAGTTCGTCAATGGGAAGCAATAGAAGAGAATCCTTTGCACAAAGCGGCTGTAGTAGCTAGTAAACCCAAGTTGACAAAACTCGTATTTCCTGACAACATTAGTGGGTCTTACCCAATTCTACTGTCTCAATTTAGAAGGATCTACAATCACCCCATCCTTTCGAAACCACATGCCCAAGAAGGACACTGAATTAGCCAAATAAATAAACTCACACTTAGAGAACTTCCGGCGTGTAAGCTTTTCGCCCACCATTTCAAACACAACCATAATGCTCTCTTGTTCCTTCTTACTTGTAGAATATACCGTATATCATCTATAAATAGATCACAAAGAGGTCCAAATACGGCTAAAAGATCCCGTTCATCAGGCTCAGAACCGCAGCAGGGGAGTGAGTAAGACCAAAAGCCATCACCACAATTCGTAATGTCCATACCTCTTCGAAAAGCAGTCTTTGCACATCCGTTGCCCTGATTTTCAATGATGATAACAGGTATCATCAAGGTCAATCTTAGAGGGAAGGACACAAGAACCTTGTACTTGATCGGAACGTCCTCCATGCGAGTAAGGAGGGGGCGAGGGATGTAGGGGGGGCGGGGAAGAGTGAACCGGGGGTGCTGTGGCAAGAGGGCGGGGGGCAGTGACGGTGCAGGCACAGCGGCCAAAGGAATCGCCCAGAACAAGGAGTCGAGCGAAAACATTATTAAGAATAATCCAACTCAACTAGGAATGACTACAAACAAACGCTGAGCATGACGGCAATGGGACGATACTTAAGCCGGCTGGGTGAAGCAACCGGCGTAAGAACCACATTATACTCATGGAAGGGGGAAGAATCTTGTTAAAAAGCTTATGTAACTCCGAAGGTTGAGGCATATATACAGACTGGTATAGAAAATGGTGGCGTGTGCCCGGTTCAAGGGATCGAACAAAAGGTCAATATCCGATCTCGGTGGCCATCCCAGAAGTCTGCCAGGGAACACCTCCAAAAACTCGCGGACTTTTCGAAAACCGAATCAATCGAGCGTACTTGGGGTAAGGTAATCATTTGAGATGGGCAAAGAAAGTAATACACCCTTTATAACATTTTCTTAGCCACGAAGAAGAGATGAGACCGAAAAAAAGGAGGGCGCAAGATTGTCAAGACAGGAGATATTATACAGTCACTTCAAATACAAAGATAAGCGATAGGTAAATAGCGATTGGAAAATGGTGGCTCCAACAATGTGAGAAGATGTACACATCAAACGATCAGCAAAAATTGGAGAAAGAAAAAGTCATACCAGAATTTCATCCAAAGTCACCCATTTCTAAAATAACCAACTCTACATAAGTGGTTTTGCTGCCCCACAAAGTTACCAAACAAAGACCTATGTACTTTCAACTACCACAGACTCACCCACCGGTGTAGAAACACGAATAGGCTATGTCAAGAATTCACAATGCCAATGTTAGACCCTTAGCAAATGATGAGTACATATGCAAAACGGGATCCAGGGTTCAACAAAAACACAAATGAATACAGATGCCATGCAATCACAAACCAAAAGATACCTGTGATTAAAGCATCAGACGCCCGCTTCAGATCTCCCAGGGAAGCGTAATAATGGGCCCTATCGTTTGTCTGTCCATGCCTACCATGTTGCGTTAGTAGTGGCTCCTTATTCCATCACCTAGCGTTGTGCGGACACCATTAAAACCTCGACACCCCGTCCTCAGGAAAAGCGGCCTCTACCATGACCCCATACCTCTAGCTAGTGGGGTTCGTAAACTCATGTTTCGAAATACCTGTGATGTGCTCCAACCTCCCCAAATCCATAACACTTCGGGGTCCAGCATAGGTCTCTCGGAGTAGTGTTGACCGTTCTGAGGTGGACCCCCAACTACAGGCTGTCGTGAAGACTGATTGGTCGACTGAGGAACATCCGGAGATCTGTCATATAAGGTGAGAACCCCAATTAAACTCTCCTCCACTTCGAAACCCTTTTCGATGTCGATGTCAGTGTGAAGTCGTCTGGCTTAACTCCTTCCACCTATATCCACAAATTCTACCACCTCGTGGAAGATGTGGCCGTACCGCTACCTGTAACGGGCTGAAATCCGCAACCTGACCTCCAACACCCCTTCACAAAAAGGCGAAAAATTTCGTTCTTGTGACTGAAACAAAGTGGGGGCGTATCTGGATAGTGCGCGACATTAGCCTCATACGCGTTAATGTCATCCTCCTTGCTCTGACTCAAGAACTCGTCCCTTTTATATCTATCAAAGTCTGGAATATACGTTTCCAAAAAGGTAGAGCGATCCCAAGTCATAGTGGTGCCTCTGTTGGTTGACACTCACAAATGATGACCGCCACACACGTTTTGGACGTTCACTTGAAACTGATAGCTCACGAATCAAGCCAAACCGTCTACTATACCCATTTGTGTAGTACTCAGACAATCAACCAGAAAATCGCTCGGACATCCTCTGATTCTGACGCCCTTAAAGATGGAGTTTAATTTCAAGACCTCTGAAAAGTTTCATGCTGATATTTGTCATAACTATGGCCCACGTTAGTCCGACGTGGAAAATGTGCCGATTCCCAATGATGCATCCATGCGGGGAGCCATAGTAGCCGCAATGTAAGTCCCCCCCATACCTCTGAAACGGAGGTGCTTGGGCAGAAACCATGGAAGGTGCGGACCCTGATCGGATAACCCACTAAGATAAGCAAGTACTGCGGTTGATAATATGGGGTAGGTGGGGTGCATTTCCTCATTCTTCCCTTGTTTAATTCCTCCCCTCCTCCCCCTCTATTATCACATCTCGGTAGGTGGAGGAGTCAAAGACCTAGTATCAGGGGCTAGGTGCTTGTCCTCTTCCTCTAGAGGACGTCCTCCCACGAACCTCTCCCACGGGCCTCTTGACGTGACCTCTCCTCGAGTACAGCCCCAGTGGCTGGCTCAGTCGTTTCTCTGTCTTTACGTTGTTGATGCTGGTGCCGGTCGTTCTCTAGTTTTCTAACCATCTGCGAAAAGAGTGAAGATGGTCAGATGGTACAATTCGTATGCCCAAATACCAATTGGACTCAAGTCGTAGCCCATGAAAGACAGAATGAAATGAGTGAAAATTTCTACAAGTCTTATACGCCTCTCAAGGAACAAGTAAGGCCCCCCTACCGTGCCTTAAGACTTATAGACCTGTTCTGTGTCTGAGAGGACCAAATGAACCTAATGCTCGATACCAATTTGTAACGACCCCCCAAATCAGGGACGCGGGACTGGCCCCCCACATTACCCTCCTATGTATGAGCGAACAAACATCTAAAAAACTTAACATTCAAGATAATATCAACACCGAAAAATAATGCGGAAGACTTAAACTAATTAATAAAAATTCACTACTAGATAGTATGAGCCCCAAAATCTGGAAGTCATCATCACAGAAACATCTATCCAAATTACTAACTAGCATGTCTAAGAACAAAATAACTCAAAAAGGATAGTTACATCAAGAAGTTCAACATGGCCATCAAGAATGTTTTGCAAGAAGACGAAACAGTCCAAGCTAGACGCAAGTGACCACCATGAATTTTCAGATGAAGTGAAGGACTGGCTAGATCTAAGTTGAGTTGAAGTTGAGGACGTTTGCTGCATTACACAAATAACAAAGCAGAAAACAGAAAATTAGGGGGTCAAGTACAACCACACGTACTGAGTAGATATCATCGGCAACCAAAATAGGGAACAGTATATTATCATAATAATGTAAATCAACTACAATACTCAATGTAGTACTAACAAATGATTCAGCCATAAACCTACAATCGAGTTACACACTGTGAGGGACTCAAGCATCAATACCATACTCATTTGGGAATTAGTTCATTAGAGTGAGTAGATTCATTATCTTTCAGATTCATTATCTTCTTCTCTGTGTCCGGTACGTGACCAATACGATCCTCTATTTATTATCCTGGTGACGGAAAAAAAACGTGCACTCACGATCTCTATTTCGTATCCTGGTGCCGGGCGTGGCAATCCGGATCCTCATTTATACTGTATGTCGGAACGTGACCACTAAGATCATTATCATCATTCTATCCTAGGTACAGGAACGCTGGCACCCGATCCATATTCATCCTGGTGTAGGAACGTGACACTCCGTCCTCATATTTCATTCGACTGGTACCGGACTGGCACCGAAATTTATTCTATCTGGTGTCGGAAGTGACACTCCGATCCTCATATTCATTCTATCCTGGTCCGGAACGTGGCACCCGATCCATATTCTATCTGGTTTTTTTTATCGGAACGTGACACTCCGAATCCTCAGTATTTCATTCTATCCTGGTACCGGGAACGTGGCACCCGATCCCTAATTCATCAAGCCTTCTTTTACACTAAGAATCATAATTCTCTTATATAATTATGCAAGTGAATAGGGTTCTTTACAGATTTGGGATTCAAAGCTCATCATGCTTGTTAATTCATCACAATTTTATAATCATATCATGCAAGCACAAATTAAGAACCAATAGAGGGTTTACAATACTACTGACACAAAACATAATATTCACTATTAAGAGTTCACTACGAATATCGTAAACATAAACATAACCTACCTTCCACCGAAGAAGTGAATCAACAAGCTATCTTCTCAAAATCCTTTCTATCCTCTTCGTTTCCTCTCTTTTTTCTATCTCTACTCGTTCGTTTCTTTTTGTTTCTGTTTTATTCAAACCCTCCTCGTTTTTACCCTACTTAAAAGGATAATTAATGTAAAGGAGGACAATAAAACCCAAAATTACGTAAGCGTTACCTTTTTAACCCAAGTAATTGACCCTATTAAGATTAACCATCAATCTTTATAATTAAGGAAAAGAATAGTCCAAAACGACCCTTACAACGGTAGAGGAATCATATTTTGCCTGGGACTCGCAAACCTGTTACGGGCAGTCGGCTGGCGGACGTCCGTCACACAGGTCGTCGCAGATCCCTAGAACTCACGAGCTGTGACGGCCGTCACAGCTTGTGACGGTCCGTCTGTTCCTCCGTCTGACGGTCAGAAACTCGTTTTGGTACCAAATTCTCAAAAGTTGAAGTGGTTTGCAACGAAAACTACGACGGTTCGTCGTGGATGGGACGGCACGTCCTGCAGGTCCGTCACAATTTAAGCGAGTCGCTTTTCAGTACCCAATTCAAAATTCTAGTGTAATGAGGACGACACCTCCTCGACGGGTCGTCGCGTGACTATGACGGTCCGTCGTTACATCCGTCGTCCCAGCCAGTTTTTCCAGAAATAAAACTGTTGCTCAAAATGACTAAACAGGTGCGTTACATTAGTACATGTAGTGAGCAGGATTGTAAGGTCCAACTTGGTGT